>JADRCD010164653.1:0-12446 GCA_019843815.1 Montemys delectorum | reverse complement strand
AAATTATTCTGATATCTAAACTACACAAGGACCCAGCCAAAAAAGAGAACTTCAGACCAATCTTGCTTGAATTTTGATGCAAAAATACTCACTAAAATTCTTGCATACCGAATCCAAGAACACATCTAAACCTTCATTAGCCACAAATAAGCAGGCTTCACCCCAGGGATGCAACGTTGGTTTAATATATGAAAATCCATTAACGTAATCCACTATATAAACAAACTCAGGAAAATAAATCACATGATCATATCCTTAGACGCCGAAAAAGCATTTGACAAAATACATCACCCTTTCATTTTAAAAGTATTGGAGAGATCAGGAATTCAAGGCCCATACCTAAACATAATAAAAGCAAGATATAACAAACCTACAGACAATATAAAAATTATATGGAGAGATACTTGAAGCAATCCCACTAAAATCGGGGACAAGGAAAGGATGCCCACTCTCCCTATAATATAGCTCAAAGTGCTAGCTAGAATAATAAGACAACAAAAGGAGATGAAGTGATACAAATTGGCATAGAAGAAATAAAGGTATCAGTATTTGCAGATGGTATGATAGTATACATAAGCAATCCCCAAAATTCTACCAGAGAACTTCTCCAGCTGAAAAACAACTTCATTAAAGAGGCTGCATATAAAATTAACTCAAATATATAAGTAGCCTTCCTTTATACAAATGGTAAAGAGGTTGAGAAAAATATTAGGAAAATAACTGCCTTCAAAAATAATACAAAATATCTTGGGTAAACTCTAACCAAACAAGTAAAAGATCTATATGACAATAACTTCAAGTCTCTCAAGAAAATAATCAAAGATCTCAGAAAGTGGAGAGATCTGCCTTGCTCATGGATTGGCAGAACTAATATAGTAAAGATGGCCATCCTACCAAAGGCTATCTACCAATTCAATGCAATCCCCATTAAAATCCTGACACAATTCTTCAAAGACATGAAAAGTACAATTCTCAAATACATGTGCAAAAGCAAAAAAAACCCAAAATAGCCAAAACAATTCTTAACAATAAAAGACTGGCTGGGGGAATTATCATCCCTGACCTTAAGATTTACTACAGATCAATAGTGATAAAAACTGCATGGTATTGGTACAAAGACAGACATATTGATCAATGTAATAGAATTGAAGATCCAGAAATAAAACCACACACTTACAGTCACTTGATCTTTGACAAAGACACTAAAAATATAAAATAGAAAGAGAAAGCATCTCCAACAAATGGCTGTCTGTATGTAGAAGAATGAAAATAGAGCCATATTTGTCACTTTGTACAAAGCTAAAGTGCAGGTAGTTCAAAGACTTCAACATAAAACCAGATACACTGAATCTAGTAAAAGGGAAAGTAGGAAAAAGCCTTGAATTCACTGACACAGGAGGAAATTTCCTAAACAGAACTTCAATGGCTTATGCTCTGAGATCAAGAATTGATAAATGGGACCTCATGGAATTAGAAAGCTTCTGTAAGGCAAAGGACCTAGACAATAATGCAAATTGGCAACTTACATATTGGGAAAAAAATCTTCACTAACCTCACATCTGATAGAGAGCTAATATCCAAAATATATAAACAACTCAAGAAGCTAACAAACCAAAAAACCAAACAACCCAATGAAAAATGGGGTATAGATCTAAACAGAGAATACGTAACAGAGGAATCTCGAATGGCTGAGAACTACCTAAAGAAATGTCAAGTTCTTAGTGATCACAGAAATGCGATTCAAAACAAACCTGAGATTCTATCTTACAATCAGAATGGCTAAGATCAACATCTCAGATGACAGCACATGTTGGAGAGGATGTGGGAAAAGAGGAACATACCTCCATTGCTGGTGGGATTGCAAACTGGTACAACCATGCTGGAAATCAGTCTGATCTTCCTCAGAAAATTGGAAATAGAGCTACCTAAAGACCCTGCTATAGCATTCTTGGGAATATGCTCAAAAGAAGTCCCACCATGCCACAGGGGTACATGTTCCACTATGTTCATAGCAGCCTCATTTTATGATAGCCAGAAGCTGGAAACAACCCAAATTTCCCATTACAGAAGAATGGATACAGAAAACTTGGTTCATTTACACATTTACACAGCTTTTAAGAACAAGGACATCCTGAGTTTTGCAGGCAAATGGGTAGAATGAGAAAATATCATCCTGAATGAGGTAACTCTGACCCAAAAGGATATGCATGGTATGTGCTCACTAATAAGTAGATATTAGCCAAAAAATAAAAAGTACAGAATATCCAAGATAAAGTCCACAGAACTAAAAAAATGTCAACAAGCTGAAGGGCTCTAGTGAAGATGCTTCAGTTGCAGTTGGGAGGGAGAAGAAAACATTCAAAAGTAGTCATGGAAGGAGGGACCTGGGAGAGAAATTGGATGGGGGTGGAGTTGGGGGGAGGGGAGCCTGATATGGCATTGGGTGAGGGAAGAGAATTGAAGCCTTGAGGTCCAGCAGAAAGAATTGAAACAAGCATCCCCAGGAGGTAGAAGGTTGGTGGGGGGTGGGGTGGGGGGGACCCTTCAGAATGCACCAGAGGCCTGGGAGATGAGAGACTCTCAGGACTCAAAGAGAGGACCTTAGATGAAATGCCTGACAGTAAGGAGAGGGAACTTATAGAGCTCACCTCCAGCAGGAAGACAGGGCATCAAATGTGGAAGAGGGTTGCCATCCCACCATCAAAACTCTGACACATAATTGTTCTTGTTTGGAAGAATTTCAGGGATGGAAATGGAGGGAAGCCTGAGGGAAAGAAGGTCTAGAGACAGGACCAAAGTGGGATCCAGTTCAACGGGAGGTCCCAAGGCCTGAGAGTATTACTGAAGCTATGGAGTGCTCACAGAAAGGGACCTAACATGACCGCACTCAGGAAGACCCAACCAGCAGCTGAAAGAGTCAGATGCAGATATTTACACCCAACCAATGGATAGAAGAGGCTGACCCCTGTTGTTGAATTAGGAAAAGGCTGAAAGAAGCTGAGGAGGGCAGCCATGTCGGAGGACAAGCAGTCTCCGTTAATCTGAACCCCCGAGATCTCTCAAACACTGGACCACCAACCAGGCAGCATACACCAGCTGATATGAGGCCGGTAACACATACTCAGTAGAAGACTGCCAGTTCTGTGTTCAGTCAGAGATGATGCACCTTACCCCTCAAGAGACTGGAGGCCCCAGGGAGTTTAGAGGTCCAGTGGGGTGGGTGTTGGTGGGGTAGGGACATCTTTGTGGAGACCGCAGGTGGAGTGGGGAGGAGGTATGGGATGTGGAAGAGTTGGAGGGTAGACAGGTGGTGGTGATGGGAAATAAACTCTGGAGTGTAAATAAATAACTAATTTTTTTTTTTTTTTTTGTCACAGCTGAGGACTGAACCCAGGGCCTTGAGCTTGCTAAGCAAGCGCTCTACCTCTGAGCTAAATCCCCAACCTCTAATAACTAAATTTTTTAAAAAGTAAAACTAGAGAACAAATACAGAATTTGTGACACAAAATCTAAATAAGTTTATTAATGTCATAGTTCGTGAAGTAAATTATGTATGTGCATGAGGTAAATTATCTATCTATCTATCTATCTATCTATTGATCTATTGATCTATCATTTACCTATCCATTTACACACATTTCAAGTTTAACCAGTAATCTCTCATTAATAATGATATCATCTTTGTACTTCCTTAATTTCCTCAATTTCTTTTTATGAACTTAATTTTATTCATAATCTCAGTGGATACACACTAAACTTCACGAAAGCAGAGTTGGTGATATTAATGAAATTCACTATATACTTTGAAAGAAAAATATAATTCAACCAACTAAGCTGTAGATTGAAACAGAAAAAAATGGAAAGGTATTGCTTGAATATTAAAGCGATAATACAATTGATTTGAAAATTAACATACATACATGCTTATCCAGTCAGCTTGAAGAAGATAGTTTTCAGTAACAAATATTTCATGATTGTAGAAAAGTATTTAGTCTGCATTTTCTGTTTAACTATGTGGAATGGTTGACTTTTTCAACTTGCCAGTACCTGAAGTCACCTGGGAAAAGGACCTCAACTAGAGATACTCTAGTTTGGTTAAACCTATGAGTAAATATACAAAGGTTATCTTAATTGAATTTATTATTGTTGAAAGACCCAGATCTACCACTCAAAAGTGTGAAATAATTTTACTTTGTACATACATTAGAATTATTAAATATAAAATTGGAAATTCAAAGTCTCATACCCACTGAGATCTTCTTTTCTTCTTTTTCTCCTTTTCCTCCTCCTTCTTCTTGTTCTTCTTCATATACACGTATGTATGATTCTGTGAACATAATAAATTCCCATGGCTTTGAAATCCCTGGGATACATCTGATTTAAGGTTCTAAGTGCTGTATAGTTTTTTACTGAGTTATTTTCAATGCTGTAAGATCTTTCACAAAACTTCAACACAAACAAAACGGAGATTTTTCTTAGTATAATCCTTATTTTTTATTTTTAAATTTTTATTTATTTACAAATTTTGGATTGGGATTTGCACATCAGAGACATGTATGGAAGTAAAAAGGCAATTTGCATATTCAGTTCTCCTTCCACTCTGTGGGTGACATCAAGTTAGCAGTCTTAATGCCAAACACCTCTATCAGCTGAACCATTACACTAGCCTTATTTGTCTTCTTGAAATATATTTGGATGAGTACTTGAATGCCGAAACAACTAGATTTAATTAATTTTTAGATTCGTATAGAAGCAAGTGTTAATTTTATTGAATGATAATTTAATGGAGCAGAAAGTTTTCAGATAATGAAGAAAAGTGATGTTAATATTCCTGTAATATGACATTTGGTGCTTTCAATTGGTCTTCTATATTTTCAAATATATAATTTCTCTAGTCATCAACAGCAAGAAATAGAAGAGTTAGTAATTTGCAATATGTTTCATTTGTTCTATTGCTAAAGTCCTTCCACAATGTTTCATATACTATACCCCACAATAGTCTAGAGAAGTAGCCTATATTCATAGTATGTTTATATTTCTGCATGTGCTTTTATTATAATAAGTGGTTATAAGCAATACTTGAAAGATCAACAGAAAACAGAAGAGTAAAAGCTGCATCCACATTACTTCATAAACTCTTCATGGCTTACTTTTCTCTTTCTTTATAGCTTTATTTAATCCTTTTTTTTTATACTCCAGATTTCATCCTCCCCCAGATAGACCCTCTGATTGTTCCCTATCCCATACCTCCTTCACCCACTCCACCCCCCTTCTCCACAGAGATGTCCCCATTGCATCTCTCATCTCCTACCCCACCAGACCTCCCCATTCCTTGGGGCCTCCAGTCTCTTGAGGTTAGTGTATCCTCTCTGACTGAACCCAAACCCACAGTCTTCTGCTGTATGTGGATTAGGGGCATCATATCAGCTGGTGTAGTATGCTGCCTGGTTTGTGGTCCAGTGTCTGAGGCATCTTGGATGGCCAGGGCAATTCAGACTGCTGGTCCTCTTACAGAGTTGCCCTCCTCCTCAGTTCCTTCCAGCTTTTCCCTAATTCAGCCATAGGGGTCAGCAGCTTCTGTCCTCTGGTTGGGTGTAAATATCTGCATCTGACTCTTTCAGCTGCTTGTTGGGTCTTTTGGAGGGCAGTCATGATAAGCCCATTTTTGTGAGCACTCTATAGCCTCAAAAGTAGTGGCAGGCCTGGGGCCTCTCCTTGAGCAGGATCCCACTTTGGGCCTGTTGTTAGATCTCCTTTCCTCAGATTCTTCTTCATTTCCAAACCTGTAGCTCTTTCAGACAGGAACAATTACAGGTCAGAGTTTTTGACTGTGGGGTGGCAACTCCATCCCTCACTTGATGCCCTGTCTTTCTGCTGGAGGTGGGCTCTTCATGTTCCCTCTCCCCACTATAGGGAATTTATCTAAGGCCCCTCCTTTTGAATCCTAAGACTCTCTCACCTGCCAGGTCTCTGGCACATTCTTGAGGGTCCCCTACCTCTACTCCCAGGGTTCCCTTTTCCATTCTTTCTGCTAGCCCTCAGACTTCAGTCCTTCACTCCCACCCAGTACTTGATCATGTTTCCCTCTTCCCCTCCCTGTTCCCTTTCACACCATGGACTGTCCCTTCCTCCCCTCTCCTGTGATTGCCTTCTTCTCCCTCCGAAGTGGAATTAAAGTGTCCTCACTTGGGCCCTATTGGCTAGTTAATCTTTTTGAGTTCTGTTGACTGTATCTTAGGTATTCCATCTTTTTGTTGTTGTTGTTGACTAATATCCACTTATTAATGAGTACATACCATGCATATCCTTTCAGATGATATTTTCTAGTACCATTCATTTGTCTGTAGAACTCATGATGTCCTGATTCTTAATAGCTGAATAGTACTCCATTATGTAAGTGAAAGATATTTTCTATATCCATTCTTCTGTTGTGGGACATCTGGGTTTTTACCAGCTTCTGGCTATCACAAACAAGGCTGCTATGAACATAGTGGTACACGTGCCCCTGTGACATGACAGGACATCTTTTGGGTATATGCCCAAGAGTAATATAACTGGATCTTCAGGTAGATTTCCAATTTTCTGAGGAATCTCCAGATTGATTCCATGGCTTTCAATAACCCAGTCAAGGTTCAGATTATTTTGAAGTTATAGTGATGTTGAAGTAAGTCCTCCAGCAGAGGAATGGTGGTCTAAATGCTGTTGCCAATGATGTCATTTCATTGTAGAATTATCTTATAAGAGGTGTTTCTCTCATTTTCATGATGAAGAAATCCAACAAGTAGAGACAGAAGTCTTCAGTTAAATGGAAGTTAATCAATTTATATATCAATTGATTATATAAACTTGCCAATTAAAATCTGATCATTTTCACTGTAGTATGATCTATGTCACATATATGCTACACTGACTGGGTTGCCATCATTAGCACACAGGCAGATATGAACTTGGACAATTTATAGTATGCCTAACATTGAAAAGTTTGTGTTATGAACATACATAGAGAGTCTTTTCCTGAACATGGGAATATTTCAATGTGAATTAACATCTTTATAACACTTCAATTAGACATAGATTCCACAGTCCATTTCCCAAGAACTTGTTTTTTTTGTTTTGTTTTGTTTTGTTTTTGTTGTTGTTATTGTTTTAGAAAAAAATCTCTGTTTCAATTTTAACAAAAAAGAAATCCACATGTTAGTCAATTTGAGCAAATACTGGGCTTAACCAATTACATTAAACTCATCATATGCATTATGATGCCAGATACTTTATGATTTAAAATTATTAAGAGGTGAGTTTAAGTTATTCTGTGTGACTAAGTAATTTCTTTATATCTTTATCATAAATTTTTCAATAAGAAGTATCTATCACATTATGAAAGCTTTTGGCCTGGGAACTAAGGGAATGAGTACTAAATAAAGTACATGTTTCAAACATTTTCATCCACTGCTGTATATTTCCATTAGAAACATAAAATCTAGATTTGAGATGATATAATATATTCCATTTAGACAAAATATACCTACATTTCCTAATACATTGGGCACAGATATAACTTATGATATTTTAAACTTAAATAATAAAATGTTAGATTTCCATCTAAATAGATATATAGTAATTAATTCATTTTTCTAGAAGCTGTGGTGATTTGTCTTGTGCTTTACTTATAACTACTTTTTAAAGCAGAATTAAAACTGCTGTATTGACTCTATAAGGATTATCTACTTTCTCTGTCCAGGTGGTTGGATATTTTGAAAAGTGATTGCAAGTTCAGTATGTGATAGACTCATTTTTATTGCAAGGTTTATTGATCTTGATTTATTGTTTCTATTTGATCTATTCACTCTGGTCTGCTATATTTTATGTTTAATTTTCTCAGCCTATCCTCTCTGCAACTTTCTCCCAATTCTATTTTACATTACTTATTCCCACTTTACTTCAATATATAGAACATATATTTTCTATGTACATACATTAATCAAGGTTTTAATAGTCTGATATTTCTCCCTATTGCTAGGTTTCATATTACAAGGTCTGAAATATTTATAGTACTCTTTTTGTGAGCTTGTTATTCTACTTCTGCAAAACTTTATGACTCACTTCTGTAAAACAAAAAACACTCACAATGATGTGTCATTGTGATGGCTCTTCAGTTTTGGATTAGAAGTAATTAGTATTACACTTCTGCTTCAAACATTTTTCCATAAAACATATGAGGAGAAAGCTGTAAAGATGATAACACATGAACAAAATCTGAATTATTGACATCTTATCCTCTTATACTTTTATCAAAATCTTTGAAAAATTCCACTTTACCCCTTTTTTAAGACTAGACAATTGGAAGGCACTGTGATGAGTAAATTCAGAGGACCCTGACACTACCCTTACCCTATACCATGATTATCCAGCTTAAACTTTTTGTACTTTGGGTAAGATTTTTTCAAGTCCTCAGACAGACCTTAATAACTACTACTTTACTCTAGATATTTTAGAATACATAAAATGCATATTGGCTATAGTTATTATACTAAGATTATATGTCCAAATCTACCATTCATATGTGTGAAGTAATTTTACTTTGTAACTACATTATTTATTAAATTATATATACATATGTATACATAATATATATATACACACACACACATATATATATATATATATGTGTGTGTGTGTGTGTGTGTGTGTGTGTGTGTAATGTTCACAGATATATGTATTCTGTGAACATAATCAATCCCCAAGGCTTTGACTTTGTAATCCCTGGAATATATTTATATTATGTTTTTTGTGCCCTTGGCATCCTACTTCTGCAAAAGCTTATGACTTATGCACAACAACCACCACTTATAATCATGTGTTAGACAAACATTAAAAACTATTACTTTGCTCTAGGTTTTATTGTTGTTTGTTTTATTTTTTTGTAGAAGAATTTTAATCGAGCAACAAAAGAGATTATATCCAAATATATGATCTAACTGGAATGCAGACAAATTCTGGATTCCAGTATGATCTGGGCTGAAATACAGATATGGCCTTAGAACATAATTTAATACCTCACAATGAAATTAAGGTTAATTTGTAGAAGTAAATAGCCGTGTTTGAAAGTGATGTCTAATTGAGGGACAGACAAAAGCAATCAGAGAATGATTTGACAAAATGTCTCAGACAAAGTATATGCCCAACTCACAAGGTAACAGCAGAAGAGAGACTATTTAAGACCAGCAGGATAGAAAAAAAAAGGTGTGTGGTGTGATAGATGATGGGTTATGTGTTTGTATCACAATTTTATCTGACAGCTTTACAGAGGCAAGTTGCAGAGAAAACAAGTTAAACGCAAGTGAAGCCAGAGAATGAGAAGCAGCCAAGAGATGTGAACATATTGCCATTGTTACTATGAGACCAAACAGAGCAATTCATTCAGAAGCTAAGAAAAGTTAGATTGAATAAGTCAGCTAGGAAGATTAGATATATGGAGGCCACAAGCTTCCAGGCCTATACTTAGGGATAGTTTGAACAGAGAAGGAACTTTTCTGGGATTAGCTCAAGCCATGTATTCTTACAGCTTGAGTACAGTTCCCATCTTATCAATTTATCTGAGGAAATAATAGCAACATTTCCTATTCTTAAGGTACCACATACAGCATTTCACACATGTGAGATCATATGGTATTTCCCATGACACAGTATTTCCCTAAACATTAAATCTTATGATTGCATCTGTATTGTTGTAAATGGTAGGATGTCTTTATTTCTGAAGCATAAATAAGTTTATTTAATGTATATACATGGAACACTTTCTGTGATATGTCACCTGTTCTCAAAATACTTAAATTGTCTTCATAGCTTGGTCAGTACATACAATACAAAAACATGGGAGGAAATTTTCCTCTTAGTCACACTGATTTTGTATCTTGTAGGCTGAGATTACTAGATAAAAAAGCTGTTTTATGACTCTTCAAATTATTTTACATAATAGTGATATGATTTACATTTCCAACAACACTGTACCATCATGCCCTTCTTAAGAGATCAGAGTAATACAGAAATTCTTAAGAAAGACCTCCCCTTATGGAAAAGATAAAATGGCTAATGTAGAAAAACTGTTAACAACTTTTGAGTGGAATGTTAAGAGAATATACAGAGAAGCAACAGTGAGCACACTGACTCTCTATACTAGGACTGCCTTTTTGGGTGGGTGGGTCCCAGTGGCCAAGAGTGCTCATGGGCTGAAACCTAAGCATGGGTGTGCATGGGAAGAAAATGGTTCTGAAATCTGGTTTGGTAACTATACTGATGCTCAGTATAGTATACCTTTTTACTGAATTGATTACGGAATATGAGGTACAAGGTATGCTATGGTGCTGGGCCATCTGTCAGTGATATGCTGGTAACAGAATGTGAGGTGCTGGAGCTTCTAAAGTCTGTGGAGTTGAGGTGTAGCCCATATCTCAATGGCAGCTTGAAAGAGAGAATGCAAGACTGCGATGTGCACTTTGAATGTAAACTAGCTTATACTCATAATAACTCAGGTATCTGATGTGTGAGCTCACTGCACGTACAGCCCAGTACAGATGGAACTTCATGGTCAGGTATGTACCAGATGGGGAGAAGACAGCTCCCTTCCCAAATAGGAATTATGAACACCCCTAGGAGGATGGCAGTGTTAAGAAGTGGTCTCTTCTTGTTTATGTAATTAGGCATAATGGAAGATTCAACATACCTTCAATATGTATGCACATTTGAGTATCAATTCCAAATATTTAATTTTGCTGAATCTAAACAGATATATAACAGAAACCTTCACTTTTGCATAAAAGCTTTAAATAGAAAGCTGTCTTGTGAATGAATGTTTTGTTATAAAAGTTATAAAAGGAACTAAACTTAAGCATAATGAAAATGAAAATTACCCTCTTATGTCTCTACTGAACAAATTGGTTAAAAATTATTGAAATATTTTAATATTTAATATAATGAAAAAGTCATAGTTATGAGTAGATTCCTTTTATGGTTTAATCATTTCAAGTGGTTTAAAACAATATTTTGGAGAATCTGACCCATTGAATCAACTATGCAGAGCGCATATAGGCTCACAGAGACTGAAGCAGCAAGCACTGGGACTCCAGCCATACGTACCAGGTGTTCTGCCTATATGGTAAGGCTGTTAGCTTGGTGGTTTTGTGAGACTCCTAACAGTGGGAGCAGGTATATATGTGATTCTTTTGCCCGCATTTGGAACCCTATTTCTTCCTAAAGGGTTGAATGTCCAGCCTCTATATGAGGGCTATTTGTCTTTTCTTATTTGCCATGTTCTGTTGTGGTTTCTTGGAAGCCTGCACTCTTTTCTGATGAGAATCAGAGGAGAATTGGTTCTAAGGGAGAGGGTAGATTCATATGGAGCTAGGAGTAGAGGGAGGGGAATCTTGGTTGGGATGAGAGAAGAATCTATTTTCAATAAAACTATTATTTTGAATATTATTATGATACATGGTTTTATGGAAACAAACACATTATCTAAAATTCTATTAGAATAACTTGTAGAACTATATATCATGCCACCAATCTTATTTTCTAACACATTCATTATGATAAAGACAGTAGAGACTTGACAGAAAGCTGTAAAAGTCCAGACATTAAAACACTTTAAGGGATTGAACGAGGGCTCACAAGTTGAATACACTTGTTCTTTCAGAGGGCTCAGCTTGGATTTCTAGTTCCCAGGTGGTGGTGGCTTACTGCCTATAAGTCCAGTGTATCTGATGACCCTCTTTTGGTCTCCTTCAGCACCAGGCGTGCATGTAGTACACAAGCGTATATGCAGGCAAAATAGTCACACACATAAAAAAAAATCTCAACATATTTTATTTCATTATGAATGCCCGTTATATTGCAATACAAATTCTCCAATTCACTTTCTAAAAGTTTCTAATTGTATTGTAGTTCTTTTATCAGCCACATGTCCTTAAGACGGACATTCTTAGAATGGTGTTCACCTTCTATATTTCAAGCTTCATTTTCAGTGTTCATAGGCATTTGGAATTATCTGTCTTTCATTAAAGATATAGTGTTATGAAGATAATATATTATTTAATATTTGAATATTAAAAATATTCTGTTTTGATTATTAAAAATAATAACTAAACAAAAATTTTCATTTTATTCATATAAATCTGATCAGAATGTCAATGTAACCTCTAAAACATATTTCAATTATTTTTGCTCTTGACATTGAGATAAGCAGATCCTAAAGCAAGCACAGAGGCTGTTATAATAGTTTCTTTTATGAAATAATACCCACTCTTAAGAATCCATTAGCAGAAATAATAACATTAATTTCACATTCATATGTGTCTTTCTAAGGAAGAAGTACTCAGTTTTTCCTACATTACTATTAATTTATTTATGAATGAGCCATTTAATATAATTGACATATACAAATACATCTTCAT
>JADRCD010164642.1:0-10700 GCA_019843815.1 Montemys delectorum | reverse complement strand
AGACAGATAGACAGAGACAGAGAGATAGACAGATAGACAGAGACAGAGAGACAGACAGATAGACAGAGAGAGAGAAAGAGAGAAATACAGAGACAGAGACAGAGAAAGACACAGAGAGAGACAGAGAGAGAGAGAGACAGAGAGAGAGAGAGAAAAACAGACAGAGAAAGACACAGAGAGAGACAGACAGAGAGAGGCAGACAGAGAAAGACAGACAGAGAAAGACAGACAGACAGAGAGAAAGGGACAGAGAGAGACAGAGAGAGATAGACAGAGAGAGACAAAGAGAGAGAGACAGAGAGACAGAGAGAGACAGAGAGAAAGCCAAATTACTTTTACTTTGCTCTCAGCAGAGGTTGGTTGCTAATTAAACATTTTTAATGTGATAGCCTCAGTCTGGGAAAAAATTGAACAGATAATTATATTGGTTTCCCAAAGTCTTTCTTCCTGTGCCAGCATTTTGTTCCTATCTAATGATGCTGCTGATCTTGCTCAAACTCTTTATCTTGTTTTGAGCTCTTGCATCCTGGTGTCACTATGGTTCTAATGGGATTAGAGCTGCAACCACGTCACCACCCTCTGGTGGCCCAGCAGATGAAGTGAGTGCACACTGAGTGTGGCCTTCCACATGCATGCTTTCCTACACACTGCAGTCAAATTCTTGACTTCAGCTGTCTTTGTCCAGTTAAAAAGCTGACACCTTGGGCCCCTCCCTGACTAAAAAAAATCTTACACGACAGGCCTCAGTGTAGGGTACAACCATCACTCCTGACTTTCTAAGTAAATCTAGTTTAAAGAAATTAAAGAATTTGATTATAGTTGGTAGGAAATTTTATATTTTAAGTGTTCTGTGGGTCTTATAAATTTGGCAACCCACGGCTCTCAATCATGCCTGGAACATGGTTCCTTTCATACAGTGGTGTACTTGGCTATGAAATTGGCCAGTGTGTGCTTTGTTGTTTCAATTGGGGACCAGTGATGCTCAGATGTCTGCATGGTCTTAGGAGTCATCACTCACTCCTTCCCTGCTTGTGTGAACACATCCAACAGAACATCCTCAGCACTAGTGAGGAAGATTTTCTTACTCCACTCCCCTGCCTCCCTTCCTCTAGTCAAACTGCACTTGCATACGCAGAGACATTTCTTGCTCAGGGAATATGAAGGAGGGAGTGAACAGATCAAGGAAGGAGGGAACAGATCAAGAAGACAGAGGTCTTACTAAATACTCTGGTGACTGCAGGTCATCTCAAGCCCATATCGCTTTAGAGATATAATCATGCATCACACATGAACCATCTTAGTGGTGGGGTTTGCTGAAAAATAAAAAGAATATACTTGGGACTGTGTTAGTTGATGTTTGGAGCAGTTGAAAGATAGTTGGTAGTAAAGAAGATGACCTCTGGAGACAGGAAAGATCTCTGTGACTATTGTAGCGCACACACACACACCACACACACACACACACACACACAATAAACACACACACACGGAGAGACACACACAAACACACCTGACAGAGGGAGAAAGTTCTTATCTGAGGTGGACAAACTCGAGTTTGAAGGAAAATAAAAAATAGGAGATCTAGAATCAATAAATTGATTCAAAAACCCTGGAAGGCTACTTGGGAGAACCACCTGAGTTGAGATGCAATACAGAGGAATGTGACCTATAAGAAAATCACTTGTAAGTACTGTAGAACATACATCTCCACATCAAAAATAAGCTTCAAAATGAAATTATCCCTCTTACTCTATGAAAAAGAGGATTATTATCAGTGTCCTTAGCTGAAGTTCCACACGAATCAGTAATTCCAGGACTTAAAGCTGGTGTTTTTCATTTGCATGAGACATTTTATAGACCATTTAATATTTTTGTATGAGCCATTCACCACAAAACCAACATAAGTAAGGATCATTCAGTAGATTAAAAACATATCAGAGGTCCATCACAATAGTATTCTGTGAAAACAGTCATTTATTTGTGAGTAGTTATAACTTAGGCCCTTCTGTTGTTACGTCTCCTGTTTTAGTTGGGACAACCGGGTATGCAGATTTAGGTATGTTCTTTGTAACCACTAACTCAAAGAGAAAACAAATTAATAAGAGATTATAGTGGATTGGGAGATAGGAGGGAAGCCACATGTGTGAACACACATAATGATATTCAGTTTGAACATATAAGGTGAAGCTCGATACTCATGTCCACTGTGACAACGATGCCAGGATCTTCAGAGATGGCACAGATGTTAAAGTTGCTTATTGCTCTTGCAGAAGGCTGGAGTTCAGTTCCTGGCACCTCCATCAAGTGCTCAGCTCACAGTCACCTCTACAGCTAGTTCCAGGAGATCTGATACCCTCTTCTAACTTTTGTGAACTTCTGTATATATGTGCCCATAAACACATGAATACATGCAGACATACACAGAAATTTAGAAAATGGGTCCAGATAGATGCATCGTATGATCTAGGGAAGTCAGACAGCGGCTGTCTATTGTGCATTGCTGCACATAGGATCCTACTAAGCCCTCTTCTAACTCTCTAATTTAAATTCTAAACACTTCTATAGAATATTATTAATTCTGTTTTGCATTTGTATGAGGTCCTTGGTGGCAAAATGGAAATTATATCTGTAATCAACCCTTATCACACGGACATCCACCAGGATCAACATTCCCCAAGTGCCGGAGAATTTGAAATGTAAATTCTACACAATGTATCTTAGCCTAGGACATTTGTGGCCCCCGCTGCTTTAATTCTCACAAACTCAAAGAAGACTAATGAGAGCAGGCCAATGTTAGAATTTACAGATAAGCAAGCCTATCTCATATATTTACTATGTAATTAATCAATTCAATTATTCAAAATGTGCTGGAAAGGTGTGATTAAATGCATGTTGCTTCTTTACTAAAAATTATATAAAAGGGAATATCAAAATAGTAATCCACTAGTGATCCAGGAGGCCACAGAAATAATAGTAAACTAGAACCTAAGACTGTGGGCTGAGTCTTGTAGTCAGTGACTACATAGGCTATAAAACTCCCAGTTCTTTCATTGATAATTGAATTGTATCAATACATTTATATTTAAACTGCCTAAATTTGAACTGTATAAATACATTCATATTCAAAATAAAACATTTTTCCGGACTTGGAACAAGCAAACAAATTAAATGAGACAGGATTCTCAGCAGGGAAGACTAAGCCAAATTATTTGGGTACAAAATCATGAATCTGTCTCTACAGTAATATATGTGAGAGGACAGCCACAAAATGTTCTTCAGCTCCAAGGTGACCACATCCTATGGTGATGGATGGTTTCATCATGTGGGTTTCTGAAAGGCCAAAGAGGCAGCACAGAAAAGTAGCAGCCATGGGGGTTTTCTCTCTCCAGCCCTCTGACCTGTGGGGCAGGCTTTTCATGGATTCATTTCCGTCTGTCTTAAAATGGGTTAGTATTTACTCTTCTGTAAGTGGGATTTGGACAGGAAGGAGCTGATTCCAAGATCAAGGTCACTGTAAGATTTGTGATCTCTAATCATACAATCAGAATCAACCACAGAAATGGTCCTAAAGCAGAGATCTGACAGAAGAGGAAAGAACAGCTCTTCTTTCTTTCTATTCGACATTGACTGTGCTTTTGGTTTAGGGCATGGGCTCTTCCTAACTGAACCAATCACAATTATTTTGCTAGAATTAAAATGCAATCTGAGATTTGAGTAAGAAAACTTTTAGAACTAATGATGATGATGATGATGTCATTAACCCAAACAAATTACTAGTGATTTGGTAATGCTTAAATCCTTAGCAGGCAGGTCCTAGCTTTTCCCCTACCCACTGATCACAGGAAGAAAGTAAAGTAAACTCGAATGCTCAGACATCTTCCTGCCAAGCAGTCATTTGTTTCAAAATTGATTTTTGACTCTACAATGGACTATATAGAGAGACTAGAAGCAAATCCAGTGTGCTTTTCCCCAACTTATCAAATTGTCAAGTAAAATTGCAAGGGAGAGAGCCCAGGAAGAAAGAATTTGGAAAGTAGGTTGGGGTGGGGTGGAGTGGTGTGCATTGGCTGGAGGGACAGAAGGTCAGGCATGAGCAAACACTTTCAGGAGGGAACATGAGGCCCAAAAGTGCAATTTGCTGCCCCAGGGCATAAGGTGGTGTCTCCAGCAACCCCCACCCTTTCCAGATTTAGCATCTGCATGACAAACAATGTGTCTGAGTTTGTAACAATGACCATTCTCTGTTACAGACTGCTGCATGTCCCCAAAGCCTGTCTTCATAGTTTCATCTTGCTAATTCTTAAAATCCACAGAAGTCAGGAGATGGGAGAAAGCAGAGATGATGACTCAGACAGCAAAGTGCTTGCTCAGCAATCATGAGGGTCTGCATCTGTATCCCCCAAGTTATGAAAAGGCAGGTTCTATGGCAAGAGCCTGCAATCTCAGTGTTGCTGAGGCTGAGGTAGAGGGATTGCTGGAGCCTGCTGGTCAGCTAGAGAAGCCAGTTTGCAAGCATTCCATTTAAGAACAGATCTTGTGTCAAAAAATATGGTGGGGAGCAACTAAGGAAGACATCCAAGTTGACTTTTCACCTCCACAGACATTTTCTTTTGTTATGTGTACCTGTACACACATAAGCACACACACAAAGGTTTGAAAAATAATGAAGTATGGTTTCTAATTTGACTTCACCACCGTGGACTGACTGGTGTGATTTAGATCACTTTGCCTCCAGTCTCCCATTTCATTAGAGCCAGACACTTAGTAGAGACCATGGCTATTGAATCTGAGTCATATCTCAACATTTCTGAAATCAGGTTGCTTTCAGTTCCATGAGTACATTTACGATGAATGGAATCCCCCCAGGGTCAGCACAGTGATGCAGCTCCATCAGAGTGAGGATGGGTATCTCTAATCATCCCTGGCCTCCATTATTAGAAAGACAGGAGGAAGGTGGCCAGTGGTGGCACACGCCTTTAATCCCAGTACTTGGGAGGCAGAGGCAGGTGGATTTCTGGGTTTGAGGCCAGCCTGGTCTACAGAGTGAGTTCCAGGACAGCCAGGGCTACACAGAGAACCCCTCTCTCAAAAAAACAAAACAAAACAAAACAAAAGACAAAAGAAAAAAGAAAAAAAAGAAAAAGAAAAAAAAGGAAGGAAAGGAAAGAAAGACAGGAGGAGACAAAGTTATGCTGGAGAAACGGCTTGCCTGCAAGGACAATTAGAATCCCATAATCCCATGCAGCTTTCAATGAACATGTCCCTCCTGGTTTGTTTACTCTAGAAATATTCTACTCTCTCCAGAAACTCAGTTTATTGAGTCCACCTTAGGATTGGAACTGCTGTTCTGATTATAGAGGCACAAGTGAATGGGCAAGCCTCCAGTCTTACACACACGACCAGTAGGCATTGCGGAACACAGCTCGGGAGACACGGCAGAATTAGAAAATGGTTTTAAATGCATCGGCTCTAAAATTCTTTCTCAGGAATACATAGGTGTTACATAGATGAGTTAGTTCAGCTTTTGTCATATGTTTGCATTTAATTCTGCTAGGACCCTTAAAGTGGCTATTAGATATCACACGGTCCAGATTTCTTTAGCTGTGAGTCTGAGATTCTAATCCATAAGTAAACAAAATTAAAGTAATGTTTTCAGATTGCTTCAAACTGGACCAGATTGGCATAAAGCAAAATCAATGTAGATTTGGTTTCTCAAAAGACAAAAAATGAAATTGTAAGTTAAAAATGATTTTTTGACTACTTTGAATATTTATATCCAAATACAGTATACAATATGCATTTTGCTACATTCAGTTTTTCACAGGAAGCTAGTATTTGGGGAATGACTTACCATTGGATTTTCTATGTAATAAATTCAGATGTTTAATTAGGATTTTGGCCAAAGTGTAACAAACAAAACATTGCATTGATGGGAGTCTATTCTTAATAGAGTGTAAGTTAAAGAAATACAAAGTAATATGGTTTTGAACTTTTTCATTCTTTTTTTATTGGATATTTTATTTATTTACATTTCAAATGTTATCTGCTTTCTTGACTTCTAGAAACCTCCTATCCCATCCTCCTGCCCCCTACTTCTATGAGGGTGCTCCCTCACTCACCCACCCATTCCCTGTCCTCACATTCCCTACACTGGGGCATCAAGCCTTCACAGGACAAAGGGCCTCTCCTCCCATTGATGCCGGACAAGGCCTTCCTCCGCTAACTATGTGGCTGGAGCCATAGGTCCCTCCATGTGTACTCCTTGGTTGGTGGTTTAGTCCCTGGGAGCTCTGGGGGGGTCTGGTGGTTGATATTGTGTTCCTCCTATGGGTCTGCAAACCCCTTCAGCTCCTTGGGTCCTTTCTCTAGCTTCTCCACTGAGAACCCTGTGCTTAGTCCAGTGGTTGGCTAAGAACATCCACCTCTGTATTTGTCAGGCTCTGGCAAATACAGGCTCTGGCAGAGCCTCTAAATAGACAGCGATATCAGGCTCTTGTTAGAGTCATATGTTTGAACAGAATTTAATTTAAACAAAGTAAACTATTGACAATCTCAATACTTCTTTCCTCTTATACAAATCATTCTGAGGACTACAGATTATATGTTGACTTCACTGGCTTATCCCAGGTTTGAGGAAACATTTACTGATTAAGAGCAGTGACCTCAGATGTGGAGAGGAACATGACAACATGAGAAATGTGAAACATGATGGATGTGAGATGTATATCCACACAGCTGTCTCCTGAAGTCATCACATATTTCAATTTAAACATTTTTAAGAAGCACACAGCTCACTCACTATTGTTAGCATTCCTGCTTGCACACTTATTTTCTTCTTATACTATTGTGCTGTCTTACTTTTTTCTTTTATTGGTTATCTTTTTTATTTACATTTCAAATGTTGTCCTCTTCCTCCTTTCCCCACTGCAAAACTCCGATCCCATCCCACTCCCCTTTGCCTCTATGAGGATGCTCCTCCACCCACTCACCCTTCCTGCCTCACCATTCTAGCATCCCCCTACCCCTATGCTGGAGCATCAAGCCTCCACAGGACCAAGGGCCTCCCCTCCCATTGATGCAGGGGGACAGCAGGGGAGGGGGGGACCAGGTGTGGGAAAGGACAGGAGAGAGGTACAGAGGGTCAGGAAATTGAATAGAAATATACAGCCTTGGGGGATGGGGAACTGGAGGCAGCCACCGGAAAGTGGTGCTGTGCTATTTTTCAAAGCCACACTTCGTTTTTTTGTGAAGTCCTGTTTAGGTTCGTTTTGCCTAGTCATTCATCCTCATGGCCTCTTTTATTTTTGCACCAGTGCATTACTGAGATGCCACAGCAGTGGTAAACGAAGCACAGTGCCTGTGACAGCCTTCAGTTATAAATTGAACAGCACTGGGCAAGTGGGCTTCAGAGGCTTGCTGTCTCCAACGTGCAGTCGCTGAGCTGTCGCTCCACAGTTTGGACTTGCTCCAGTGTGTGACCTGATTCTGTTTTCAGAGGTGAAGGGTGTGGTGGCGGTCACACCTGGTCACACCTTGGCGTTGTGACTCTGTACAAGCAGATAACCAGATGTGAAGTGCACCTGAGAGGCTTCATTCATACCCTGCCACCACAAAGTTCCATAAACTTAAAGGCAGAGGCAAAGGAAACACATTGTTTTTCGGTTCCGGAGGCTGAATGTTCAAGGTCAGGTGCTGGGGGTTGGCTCTCTCTGAGGCTGAGGCAAGGGTCTGTTCTGTCTCTCCCTCCCAGCAGCTGGCTGTTTGCCAGCAGCCACTGATGTTTCTTAGCATATGGAACTCTGAATTTATTTTTACCCAGTGCACTTGCTGGATGCTCATTTGAGTCCAGGCCCTCCATTTTACAGTTGTGGAGGGGCTCCCCTTCTTCTGTGAGGTCTCCTTTTAAATTAGCTGGTTGCATTTGCAACATTATTTCACATTTGGTGGCACTTGAACATGTGAATTTTGTGACATGTAATTCAACCAGGAAGGAATAAGGAATTATTGGCTGAGCAGATTCCCATCGTGGCAGGAAGGCGTGAGTGAGCAATATTTGACTTTTACTCACGAGGGAACTTCTGTCATGAACAATTAAGTTTCTGCTTCTCATTCCTGTCTCGTTTTCTCAATCACTGCATCTAAATATTCAGTTAAGACTGGCAGGGGACACCCACTGCCCATCCCCCATGCTTCCTTAGTAACTCCCCCCGTCCTTGTTTTTGTTCTACATTTGATAAACAGTTCTCAAAGGTGTTTTCCTCACTCACCCAGGCTAGCTTGCTCTGTCACTTGATATCTACTTTTATTCCTGCAGTTCGAGATGAGCATTCTTAGTGTCCAGTCGGTCTGTTTCACTTAATCAGGATGGCCCTCATGCCTAATGACCTCTTTACTACTTCAAATCACTCCAACAGTTCCTCAGAGACACCACAGCAGCCACTTTGCCACTTTGCCTTTCAGAACACATGCACACACATGCATACACATACACAGACACACACAGAGACCCACACACATACACAGACACACACAAATACACAGACACACACACATACACAGACACACACACAGACACAGACACACACAAATACACAGACACACACACAGACACAGACACACACACATACACAGACACACACACATACACAGACACACACACAGACACACACAAATACACAGACACACACAAATACACAGACACACACACACAGACACACACACACACACATAAGTCCCCCCATTCTGGGTCTTTCACTTTAGGGAAGCCAAGTCCTATAAACTTGGATGCTCTAGGATCTGCAAACTGAACATAAAGTATATCGAATTTTGTTCTTGATTTACATTTTAATGAAGTTATTTGCCTTCTCCTTCTCCTTCCCTTCCCCTCTCTCTCTTCAGTGTTTGTTCTTGCTCTTTCTCTCTCTCTCTTTCCCGCCCCTAGTCTGCATTTGGACACTCTCACCTGAAGCCCTGAATGCATTAACCCAGGAGGGTGCCCCACAGATCTTGGACCATAGCAGGCCTGCATGAAAATCCAAGTCCTGTTATTTTGAAACTTCTCCTTTCCCCTCTTTATCTTCATGTGTAGAAATTTTTAATGTGCTCTCAACTTGTATTTTATGAAACCAGTTCAGTTAAGACGCTCTCGGCTGACCTCTTAAACAGTCCTTGAAGTTCATTTCCACTTTCACCACAAAAATGCTGACATAAGATAGTAGTAGATCTATTACATACAATTTAAGGTGTGTCTGGGCAATAGAAAGCACACTGCTTGATCTTAACACATGCACCATCTTTATTCACTAATGTCTTTAATGAGGTCTTCATAAAAGGAACAGAGGCAAGTTAAAAACATAAGCACTATTTCTGAGTTCGAGGCCAGCCTGGTCTACAGAGTGAGTTCCTGGACAGCCAAGGCTACACAGAGAAACCCTGTCTTGAAAAAAACAAAAACAAAACAAAACAAAACAAAACAAAAAACATAGGCACATAGTGAAACCTGGGATGTTTTACATCCACACGTCAAGCATACAATTGCTCTTTAGAAAAGGTATTATTCTTTGAACACTAATGTTCTGTTGCTAAATCTGCATGGAGAATTTGAATAGTCCTCAAATAAATCCAGTTTAAAAAATAGCCTGCCACAGGAGAGATAGGTTAGCATTGAGACCACTAGCTGCTCTTGGGAACAACCAGCTTTTGGTTCTCACATTCACATCAGCCGCCTGTAACTTCAGCTTAGAGCCCTCTTCTGGACTCGGCAGGCAAATGCACTGGTACACACACACACACACACACACACACACACACACACACACACACAAGTGTACACATGGTAATAAGGATAAAAACTTTAAAAATACCTTCCACCATTATTTGATGTTGAATTCATTTAAAAACTCAAGCTTTCAGCACTATTATTCGGGAGGGCTCTGAGCAATCAACTCCCAAGATTTTGTGTTTGAAAGGCCATAGGGGAAAAAAGTAGATTTCTTTAATTTTCAGTATATTTCCATGGTATTTGAATTTTATTTCTCATAAAAGACTACAAAAATCCAAGCACAGTGTGATTCATCGTTTGATTTATTTTTGTTGGCTTTGTTGATTCTTTATTACTTAAGGATTATACATATCAGTTATACGATGTTTTGTCATGAAATTTGGACAGGAGGGGTTGCAGAAACACAGGAGAGGCAGGGAAGAGGATATCAGGGCAAGCAGACAGAGAGGTCACCCAAGGACATAGGCCATAAGGAGAGGAGAGAGAGTGCTCTCCCCAGGAGCAGCTCCTCAGCCCTCACTTTGCATCTTGGCAGGGTGACTTCTCTCTGGAAGCTGTCAAGAGAACCACAGTGAAAGAAAGTGTCCCCAGGGAAGCTCACTGATCAACCTTCCTGTCCAGTCCAATGACAGAGTGGAATGCTGGCCACTTCAGAGTGAGTCCTTCTGTTCTGTGTCACCATGTCCTTCCACCCAATCAAAGGTACCTTTCCGGTTCACTCATTACCACCAATCCCACAAAAGACCTCCATGTCAAGAGTCTCCACCTCCCTCGGTGACATTTTCCTCAGTAAATGCCATTAAGCCAGCCGAGCTACCAGTCATGTCTTTGTAGCCCTCTGGCTTTGAGATGTTCCAAGCAGATTTCTTCTGTGGTAACACTTTTCTGGCAACAGGTACTTAGCTTCAGAGTTCTTGGC
>JADRCD010164638.1:0-12447 GCA_019843815.1 Montemys delectorum | reverse complement strand
CCCCTCCCACTTCCTGGCCCTGGCATTCCCCTACACTGGGGCATAGAACCTTCACAGGGCCAAGGGCCTCTCCTCCCATTAATGACCGGCTTGGCCATCCTCTGCTATACATATGCTGCTGGAGCCATGAGTCCCACTATGTATACTCTTTGGTTGGAGTTTTAGCCCCTGGGAGCTCTCAGGGTACTAGTTAGTTCATATTGTTGCTCTTTTGTGAACTACCTATACGTTTTTTATCTGTGTATTGATTTTGTTGCTTGCTTTCCTTATATTTTTTATATTTTTTTATGTTTTACCCATATATTTTAATTTTTAAAAATTTTTAGTCTTACGGAAGATCTGTAGTTAGCAGAATTTTCTTACATTATGTAAATTGTTTCTTTACTCAATAAATAATTTCATTTCCTTTGAGTTAGCATTTTAATTTCATCTAATCCTAATTGTCATTTCTCACCATTATTGCCTGAGGGGCTGGAGTCAGTACTTTAAAAAAACAACCCCTTTGTTCCTATTTGAAGTTTTATTTTTCCTCTAGCAGTGTCAGAGTTAAGGTCTTTTCATCCAATTGGAATTGTGTTTTCATGTTAGCGTGTTTTGCATTTGTGTAGTCTGGTAAATTATGTGTTTTCACATGAGAGGATATTCATGTATGTGTATACAAATGTTAGTACATAGATGTTGGAGGTTGATATCCAGTCTCTTTCACTTTATTTACTAAGAAGTGATATTTCGCTTGAACTCAGAGGTAAAGCATCAGGTTACTCAGTCTGGCTAATTTGCTCAGGAAAGCCCTTGGAGCAAATTTATTAAATAATAAGTTTTTTAATATAGGACCTAATGGGAATTTTTAAAATCTAATTTCACAGCATCTCTTAACGGTAGAGAATCACTCCAAAGGTTAAATAGGTGTGAGTGTGTACTTTCACTACAAAGAGCAACAACAGAAAATATTGAGTAGAGACCCTCAGATGGGACTGGGCAGAGGGAACACAAAGCTATGCCTCCCCCACTCCCGATTCTCTGCTACTGTCCCTTTCTTTCCACTCATGTTTGACAAACAAGCCGATTCTTTGTGTTATGTTTTAGAGAATGGCATTTCTGCTGAGTGAGTCTATTGTAGATAAAATGTGGATTTCTAAGATGGAGACATCAAAAGAAATTCAGCCTGAGGATTGCCTGATGTAGCTCACCTTGATGTTAGCCTTCCATCCAGTTGATGGCCTGTGTGATGATGTCAAATGATACAAATTACCTAAGAAAGAAGCAACCTTCAGCCCCTTCTGAGACAATTATGCTTTGTTCTAGACTGTTCTTTATTTGGGGGTAAAAGTACCATTCCTCTCTTTCTAACTTGGCACTTTCCCTCTGAAGCTTAATTGCAGAAATATAACTCAGCAAAGTGTATCTTCATTTATGACCTCATCCAAGTAAAGAACGTTTAAGTATTTTAACCATGTCTGTCATGAAGTTACTGATACATTGTGCTTGAATATAATTCCCACTCCTTTTCATGGGTGGCTTGGTGAAAATGTTGCAAATGTGAACTTTGAAGATCATCGTGCTCTGAAAAATATGTTTTTACATATGTAGCATACATGGTATATAACAGTAGCCACCCCATGGTCCCAAATATAATACTAAGTTATTAAAAAGGAAGTGTAAAAATGCCATTTATAACTTGTTACTAATGATACCCCACTTGGTACAATTTAAATAAAATAGAATCTCATGCTTGAGTCAGAGTAAAACTGTACTACAAAGATTTTAAAAACATGACTTCAAACTGTAATCCATACCACCCAATATTTTAAAACCCAATGCCCAAAACTTTGGTTTTTAAATGATGAGTTTGTTTTCTCTGTTAATGTGAGATGAATATGTTGGGTTAAAAAAAGAAAACTGAACAAAATTTTTCTTCTTTTCTTCATTCACTGGGTGCATTTTATAATTGAAACAAGTCAAGTAAAAGTCAGGACTTTATATTGTTAAATGTGATGAGCATTTTGTTCATGTACTTTTAAGGGCAGATTAGCTTGACGGGATAAAAAATGAATACCAATGGGAACTGATTGAATTATATGTGGCTTAGTGACTTTCTCTGCCAGACTTGGGTCTCCCTTGACTTGACATGTGTCTTTTCTTGTGTATGCATCCCTTGTAGCTGATGTGTGGCTAGATAGTATACTTATTCTAAATAAAGTTGCAATTATAGCATTTAGTGACTTGGTTTAGATAGTTATCTGTGCTTCTCCCTCAATTTCTCATGTGCTTTGATTACAAAACTTCTAATAAATCTAATTAATTATAGAGACTAATTCACTCTACATATTTTTTCCTTCCTTCTCTTTTATTGATTTTTGTTTCAGTCAAGTTTCATGTATTCCAGACTGGCCTTAAGCTTACCATATAATTCAAGATTGCTTGATTTTTCTGATCTCTCTGCCTCATCGTACCAATGTTGAATCTGTGTTACCACCATGTCCTGTCTACTTGGTGCTGGGAATTGTACTCTGGACTTTATGCATTCCAGAGGAGTCCTTCACCAACTCAGTTAAACCCCACCCTCCTCTGTGCATGTTTTCATTTTCAGTGTAGAATACTGAGAAAGATGCTACTATACTCCGTTATTCATTACATAAATCTTGTGGGAATATTTGGATAGAAAAGTATTCTCCAAATTTAGTACAGATGAGATGCAAAACATTTGTAACTGTTTTATAAATTAATATGTGACTTTTGGCCAGCCTTCCTTAAAATTATGACAACAGATAAAAGTTATTTACAAGAGTCTTGAGTACTAAAACCAGTAGCTTAGGGCAGATATAAGAGAACTTATGGTCAATTGAAGGTACTTAAAAATGAAGAGCTATTACTCCACTGCCATCTGCAGACCTTGAAGTGTGATGTTGCATGAGATTATGTGTAAGGATCACTTGCTCCACTTTATGATACTGACACTTAAGAGACTGGGACTTTCCATCCAGTGAGGCTAATGTTGGATCTGGTTTATGGGACATGTGCCAGCCAAGTAGGCTAAGTAAAAATATCTGCTTCCTCAAAACACTTGTGATAATCTATGATCCTTAGTCTGCAGCTTGAAGAAGGATTATTCTGTAGAGGAGCATTAATATCTAGATCTTTAAACTGTTTACCAATCAAGTTAGCATGTAATTAATAAATTAATGTGTTCTGGTACACAAGAATTCTTGGTTCTCTGAGATTAGTATCATTACTCATTTCTACAGCTATAGAAAAATTCAGAAGCAATAATTTTTTCCAGAATTGTCTACAATATTGTCAAATAAAACAAAAAGACTGTGTTAGTGAAAAAACGGTATAAAGTGGTATAAAGCAATTCTAAGAATTAATTTACACTTCCTCCACATCCTTGCCAGCATCTGCAGTCACCTAAGCTTTTGATCTTAGCCATTCTGACTGGTGTGAGGTGGAATCTCAGGGTTGATTTGATTTGCATTTCCTAATAATAATAATAATAATAATAATAATAATAATAATAATAAGAACAACACAGAATTCGTGACATGGATGGACCTATTTCTATCATATTTTTAAATGCTTTTGCCATCATATAGTTGCCTACCAAAAATGTTAAATTTTAAGGGATAGATTATAAATAACTGAGATTTTGAGCCTGACTAAATCTCAATGACTTATACCTTAAGTTGTGGTAGGAAAGCAGTTATGAAAAATTTATAAACAAATGGGCATCTGGGCAATCTAAGATTTTATTTGAATTTTAATGTTAACTTTATCTTCATATTTTTTAAAAATAATTTTCAGTATTTTGTATTTTCAATCATTTAAATATGTAAAAATAGGCTTCAGATTAACTCATCAAACACAGGTGGATGGTCAGCTCTAGCTTGTAGGCCAAGAATGCTAACACTTTACCAATTCAAAGAGATAATAGTTATCTACTATAATTTCTTACATAAAGTTTTAGCAAACGCTCTTGGGTCTTATCTTCTTGAATTGAAGAATACAATAAAGAAACATCATTTGAGTTAAACATTTATTTAGCAAACAAAGTAGAACAGAGGTCAGGGGGGATTTCACAACATTGCTTAAAGGAATTTAAGGACCCTTTATGAGTAAGCATGACGTGAACAGCTTATTGGTAGGGCGGAATGAGTCTGTCTGTTTATTTCCCAAACCAAAGCCCCAAAGTATTTGCACTATATTGAAGCTGAGCTGTTTGAGGATTGAGAAACCACTCCATAGTGTGCATGTGTGGGAAAAGGCTCTGGCACACAACCCCTTTTAAATATGCTTTTTAAATTGCCTTACAAAATAGTGAATTACCATACTACTGCCTCACATACCTCAATTTGCTCTCCCTTAGGCTCAGTACCCACAACTCTTCTTTAATGTTAAACCTGAATACCTTCCACAGAACATACACATATACACACTGTTCTATCGTGTCACTTGTGTTCTATTATCTCATCTAATTTCATTTTAAAAAAAATGTTAATTCTTTTGAGTTCGCACCATTTATTTCGATCACACGAATTCCTCCAGATCTTTCCAGATCCAACCCTTTCTCTCCTACCCACCCAGATTTGTGTCTTTTTAAAAACAAATCAAGAACAGTTTGAACTGCCCAAATATCATGTGTGGTCTTACTCTGGAGAGTGGTAGACTTACCAGAATCTAAACTCATAGAGAAAGCTGTCTCTCTTCCCAAAGTTACAGTTGCCAAAAACTTGTTGGCTAAGGGAAGAGTTTCATGCCCAACTACCCCATCCCATGCTAGGATATGGTTTGGCTTGGACTTGCACTATAATTACATTTTTTTTTAAACTTGGGTTGCGAGATCATATGTTTCTATATAGCTACTTACACACCCTTCATTTGGGTTAAGCCTCCTCATCTCTTAGTTTCCCCATCCACCACCTACAACCCCATTTCTCATTGTTTCCTTCTCTCTTATTTGCCGATCTCTTATTGGACCTTCCATAAAGTGCCTATTTTTAATTATCTGGCTTCTACATGTACTTCAAATTAAACATATTTTTAAAAAGGAATCATTTGTAGCAAACACAAATAAGAAATAAGATGAAATATCTTTCCTTCCAAGTCTGAGTGACTTCATTCTATATATTTTCTTCCATCCATTAGCCAGCTTACTTCATTTTTCATCATTTTTGTTGCTACTTATAACTCTAATGTTGCTACTGTTATGAATGTTTGTGTAAATATCCATGTTTTCTGATCATCTTAAAATGCTTCCTGTGAGAGTGCCTTTCCACCCCCAAAGAGGTCATGACCCACGTGCTGAAAAGCACTGAGATAGCATGTAGGCTTTCTGTCAGAGTTCCACTTTCACTGTTTATGTGTATCCTCTACTGAACAACATTAAGTGCATGATTCAGTGTACCAATTTTATTATGACTCCTGTGCAAATGCAAAATTGTTTCAGAAATTTTTTGGTTGATTGTCCTTTCTTCATTAACTTACCTTTATTCTTTTGTGGAAATATATTTGTTCAAATACTGCTTCACTGAGTTGAAAAATACAATGACTATGTAATAGTAATATAATGTAAGTTATTGACACTTGTGAATTTTCTTTCCTTTTTAAATTATTTTTCTCTATATGCTTTTTTTTTAATTTCAGGAAGCCTTTATAGTTTTGTGTTCAAGCTCATGAATAGTTTTCTTCATTGTATTAACCTAATAACAATTTAACTTAACATATTTTTAAATTGCTTATAGTAACTAGTCATCAATTTTATAAAATTGATTCTACCTTGTATCTTCTCCATTTATACTGAAAGAGAGTATTTGGGTCATAGTTAAATCAATCGTTCTCAGTTAATCTTTATACCTCTGAATTTGCTAATTTTCTGTTGATATAATAAAACTCTGTGGGCCAGCTTAACTAAGGGAAAGTAAAATTAATTTTGACTTAGAGTTCCAAAGAAGAGTCCGTAATGGTATCAAACAGGAAGCTGAACATTCTCCTATTTACATCAAACACAAGCAAAGGAAACACTGGAAGTGGGATGATGCTCTAAACTCTCAAAACCTGCAACCAGTGATTTTCTTCCCTCTGCAAGGTGTACCTCCCAAACAGTGTCCAAAGAGTGTCCCCCGCCTTAGGACCAATTACTCAAATACCTGCACCTACGGGGGGAAACTCTTCTCGTCAAATCTACTACCCCTAGCATCTACTAAAACTCTGAACTGATTTCACTTGATCATCCTTTTCTGTCAGAAGTATATTGTTCTGTAGGATGTATTATTTTTCATTAGACACTTACCATTTTTAGTTTTAGGTTTCAAATGTTGGATGGTTCTGTAGTCCAATTATTTAGCTTTTCAGTGAGACACCATCTGTTTATTAAGAAACAGTTTTTTCCTTGGCAGCTTCCGTTCTTTGGTTGTACTTCCTTGGATAAGCATAGTACTTATTGAAGGTCTTAGCATAGCTCACGACTTAGAAGACATACCTCTGTGCAGCCAGTCTATCATGACTCTTGAGATTTTCTAATTTAGTTAATGAGACCATTTTTTTTGTTGCTGTTGCTGTTTTAAAATCTATTCTTCTCACGTACAATACATCCTGGTCATAGTTTTCCCTTCCTCTACTCCTCCCTCTCAGCCCCGATGTCCAAGTTCCTCTCCTCCCTGGACCCATTCTCCCTTTATCTCCCTTCAGAAAAGATCAGGCCTCCAAGAGGAAACAACCAAATAGGACAAACCAAAATACAGTTAGGCAGTGTAAAAACCCTACACCAAAGCTGGACAAAGCAACACAACTGGAAGAATTGAGTCTAAATAGCAGAGAAAAGAGCAAGATTTGATTTTATTACCAAAAATTTAAAAACATCTTCTAACCCTGATTCTTCTAATAATCAAGACATTTTCCCCGTGGTTTTCTTGTGCATGAGTTGACTAATATTCTGATGATATCCAAATAAACATCTTTTGCAGATATTATGTTTTTTTTTCTGTTTATAGTCTTCTCTTTTTGCCTCTAGTATATAGTCTCTGTCAATTTTCTAAGCTGTATTTTGTTTTCTTGCCCCTGTGTTACAGACAGAATATTATCTGAGCCATAAAATGTTATGTATGATGTCTTTTCATTGCCATTTACCATGTTCTGAGGTACATTACTATTTGTTTTATGATCTCCAGGTGGTGAAAAATTGTGTTTAATGTATTTTTGTATTCTGTTTCTTGATTTTGTTTTGTTTCCAGCATGATATCTAATTCAGTTCCTGTTGCTTCATCTTAGATGGATTTAGTTTTGATATGAAGTAGTAGCTCATAAAATTGTTTATAATTTGTGATGAAAAAAAAAACTAATGACCTGTAAACTAAAATAAGCATGATACAGATAATCCTTAAGGCTATTAAAATATATGGGGTTTATCAATGATTTAGACACAAACCATGCATGGCGACACATGTCTCAAATTCAGGCATTCAGGAGGCGGAGGCGATAGTATAAGATTGAGGTTTGTGTAAGCTATATAACTCCACCTTTTTTAGAAAAAAAAAATCATACACACTACAAAAAAACTTAACATTGTCAAAAAATTCTAAGTAAATTTTGATTATGAGATTTTAATAGAATTTACTGAAGGTTCTGCACACTGAAATTGGTACTGTTGATAAATTACTTTGGCACTTGGAATGGGGTATTTGGGTGCAGTCTTTTTAATCGCAAACCATATTTTATAAAGGTATGTTTTATAAAACGATAATCACTCTGGTAAGGAAGCAACCAAGGACAAAATGTTCAAGAAGTATTTAAATCCTCCACTTCAGAAATTTTAAGTTTATGTTTTCATACGCAGGTAACAATAAACATTAACATTTTGGAATGTTGTCATGTGATGATGTAAGCCATTTTCAAATAAATATCATGGGGAAGACATGACAAGAAAAAAGTATGAGGCTAGTATATAATATAAAGGCTACTTATCCTTGTAAAGCTAAGAGTTGGTACAGGGGATGCAGACAAAGGGCTGAAGGAAGAAACATGGCATAGTGTAAGTTAGCAATAGTTAGGGCTGATGGTATGCATCAATGAGAAAAAGGTATCTCTAATGGTGTTAAATTTTTGATGAAACAATGTTGAAACTGACAATTGCAAATGAAACACCCAGAGATCTCAGTTTAAAAAATAAATAAATGAACCAAAAGAGAACTGCAATATAGTAACAGTAATTGAAAAGGTAAGTTTGCAATAAATAAAATAAAGGCTTTCTATTGATTATAGCGGACAGAACTGTTATGAGATCTTTCTATTGCTTTGTGATCACAAATAAGGATTCTGGTAAGATTCTTGTACCCAATAACATGGAAAGTGCTGAGCAGGACATTTATACATTAGTTTATCTAACTCTAGAGCCTGTGTCCTCATTACAGATCATTATACTATTGTGAGATGGGCACATTATTAAACAAAAATCATTGAAAAATGATTCTAATGTATAAAAAATAAAAAATAAAATAAATTTTGGTTATATAACTTTGAGGAAAATATTATAATGGCCTCAAGCAACAGCTTCTCCCATAGCCATTTATTTGCCATCTAAACTGCCATTTACCAGGTGAATTGCTGTTTCTGTGCCTACTACATCACTTTCTCTGTTGGGTTTAAGAAAAAGTTTTTATCTCGCCTTAGGTATTGTGTTTGTACACCTAGCCCAAATTCAAACAAGAATTTAAACTATTAATATGAAGTATTTACCACAATCTGATCCAGATAGAATTATATCTTCATCTACAGTGTGCTGCTTCTTTTTTCTTTATTAGCTAGCTACACAGTAAAGATTTTACATTCAAATCTAAATCTTATAATGTCTCTCCTAATTATCATAATTTTTCTATCAGAAACAAATGAGTTTTCATTCATAATAAGTTACAGTTGACATTAATATAAATTATTTTTAAGGCTCTATATAGCATTATCGTTGTTTAAAAAGTTCCATATATTGAAAATACAACACAGAACAGGGAGGAGAGGCAGAGAATAGAAACAGAAAAAGTGAAGTAAGTGTACATTATATGATGGTAAATTACTATGTTCCTGGCACCACCATAAGCACTTCTATTTATAGATGACACACTTAATACTTTCAACAGGTATGTCCATTGTCTGACAGATGCCCGATATAAATCAGATAGTAAGTTTCCAACCAGTTTTTCCCCCATCAGCGTCTCACTTCAAAGTTCAAATTCTTGCTCTCTAGTAAGATATACTGAGTCAATATGATCAGCCATTTATTTTAATTAAGGAAATCCCATGCAGTGGAGCCAGTTTCTTAAGAAGGAAATATACCCAGTAAAGAACACAATCCATGTCTCCACATATGCAATCCTACTTGCTCATTTCTCTCTGTCACGTGTCTCGTTTAGGAATCTGGTTACTTACTTGGCACACGTGTGTCCATGGTGCTACCACAGTATGTCTCACGACCTATAGACGACTGCAAATAAATAAAATGCAAACATTTCCTCCCTAAAGGGAATCTTCATTTTTATGATCATTAAGCATTTTTTGTACTTAAACTTGAAAAAATTCCAATGAATCACCAAATGAAATGTCACGTACAGTTTTTGTTTTAAATGAGCCATAAAAGAAAAGACTTCTGGGGAATGTTTGCATGTGAATCCTAAAATGTTTCTCATGGTATATGAAAATGTTTTAAAACATAGTCTTATAGTTGCAATGGATATGATAAAGATAGACTCCTTTTGTTTCAACTCCCAATGTTAAATTGCCACAGCAATTTAGAATTATAAATGATGAAAGGGTTTTGATATAAAAATCTGATCATGAGATGTTGCAGTCATTTTATATCTTTTGATAAAAGGGATATTTATTGAGCTCACATTGAACAGTGACTCGTACAGTCCCACATAGATGACTGATAAATATACCTTTAGCAAAAAGAAATCGTCTCAGATTAACTAAGTGAACTGGTATGGTGCCTCAGTTTGCATACTGATAGATGTGAAACATTTCCAGTAAACATAATCACAGAATAATTTGAGTTATCTGGGTCCTAGTATAAACAGTTAAGTGAGTAGAAGGGTGTAAATTTAGTGAAGTAAAAAAGTAATACCTACTTGCTCCTGGAAAGGTGGTTCAGCAGTTAAGAATATGTACTTTGCCAGGCTGTGGTGGCGCATGCCTTTAATCCCAGCACTTGGGAGGCAGAGGCAGGCGAATTTCTGAGTTCTAGGCTAGCCTGATCTACAGAGTGAGTTCCAGGACAGCCAGGGATACACAGAGAAACCCTGTCTCGAAAACACAAAAACAAAAACAAAAGGAGTCCCTACTTCATTTGGAGAAGTCCCAAGGTTGGTATTCAACATACATGTTGAATAAACCACTAGTGCCTGTAACTCCAGCTCCAGAGGATCTGACACCTCTGGTCTCTGAAGGCACTGTTGTACCATGCAGATGCACAAACAGACATGTACATACTTAAAAATAATAAAAAATAAATATTAAGCCTACCCTACTTGGTATTGAAATTATATTTCCTTCTAAAAATGAATATGAATGAGATTTTAGATACAATCTAATAGTAAATAATAATTTACTATTTAGATACAAATCTAAATAGTAATTTACTGAATGGTAAATTAGAATATTTGATACAATAGTTCTTAATCTGTATTAATAATGTTTAACCTTTGGACAACACAGTAGGAGCATAGCAAAATGAAAGAACATACATATATAACTGGAATCTTTTTCTGACTCCATATTTGGTCAAATAAGTCACATTGTAACTCAGTTCCTCTGTGTATCAATATGGTTTTTACGCACATTTCTTTACCCGCATTGATAACCTTTTGTCTTTTAATTGCTGTCTCGTTTTATGTTTACGTTTTAACCCTGAGAACCAAAGGGGGACTTAACATGGAGCTTTTCCATGAGCATTGCGAAAATTAACTTAATGCTGTTCGAGGAGTTTGACATGATCCAAACTCACGAAAAGCTGCTAAATAAAAAACGGAATAGGTGGAAATGTTTAGAGAATTACAGTCGGGGCAAAGTGGTGAAAGATACTGCATGTGGGTGCCGAGCAGCATCTGGTATTCATTCCACATGTAGACCGTGACTGCTTATTTTTTCTAATGGCCTTCTCTCCACATGTTTTAAAATATTGGGAAAAAATATTCCCGAAGTTATGTTGATTTTCAGAACCTGTAGTCGTAGATAGAACCAAAGAGAGTGTCTTCATCGCTCAAGCTCTTCTCAACCCGTCTTTACTCCCATTTATTTAGCTCTTTTGTTCTGTGTGCCCTTCATATTTCATAACTATGTCCATGCATGGTCTGATCGCAATAGCTGCTTAGTATTGGTTAGATACCGCATCAGTTGAACGGATGTTTTTGTTCTCGCTTTTGTTGAAACTGGTTTCTGGATGTTTAGGGACTTTCTTATGGGTGTTTGCTCTCCAGGTCCTTGTCCGAATCCTGATTGCTGGAACTGTTGTTTCTGTCGGGTGTTCACGCTTCTCCTCAGAACTCTTTCTGGAAATGGTTTCTGGAAATATTTTCTCTGTGAATGAAAAGTGTGATTTTGGGACACATATCATGGTACCTGGAAAAATAGAGGAGAGAAAGAGAAGGCTGAGAGGGTAAGAAAGAAAGGAGGATAATGAAAGAAAACAAGATAGTTTGTTAAATTATAGTAAGTTTTCATAATTCATATTTCCCAGTCAATAATCACTAGTTCCTTATTCAAAAACATTGCAAGAACAACTGAGCCCACATTTAAAGGATAGTTTGGAAAATATTTCAATTCCTCGGGAACATTTTTACTAGTACAAAAAAATTGCTCTTACTAGCCAGGATTGGATATTCAAGACATTTACAACAAAGCACATTTTTGTTTGTTTTAATTGTAAGGAAAAAAGTAATTTTCATTTTATACACACACACACTGCTCAGTGTGGGCCTATGGAGTGTTATGTGTAATGTGACTAAGGAGAATTTCAACTTCATATTTCATTGTTTCCACCAAACATTAGGATGAGTACTTTGGTGAGGATTTCAACTTGGAGCTACTTTTCCTTCCTTTTCAACTATCAAACTATGGAACTTGTTTCCCTTGTCCCCAGACTCCCTCCGGACCACCACTTTTGTTTATGGTGACAATCTGTTGGTCCTTGACACTCAGAGTTCCTTTGATGTCTCTTACCAGTGCTCACATAGGTGTGCAGATTTGGTCAAACCACTCTGTTGGAAGCAGTGTAAGTTCGTAGTTATATTTTCACACATTTTTAGACCATACTTAAGACATTTTGCAACAGGCTCCCTCTTCACCTGTAGAAAATGGGCCTCTGTTTAAGCCTCCATTAAAAAGTAAACCTTACCTTTTATATTTATATTCTCAAGACAAGGCACTATCCTTTAGTGTGCCAGTGTGTTCTCTTCTCTGCTAGACATC
>JADRCD010164635.1:0-10605 GCA_019843815.1 Montemys delectorum | reverse complement strand
TAAAGTAATTCACCAACTGTTTCAATGAACAATGGTTCTGCATGGAAGGTGGTACAGACATTAGGTGAGGATAAGAATCTGGTTGATTGTCTGTGATGATTTTGAAAAGCATTCATCTCAGAGAAAGAGTAACTTATAAAGTCCTCTTCTTCAAACTTGATACAAGAGCTAGAAATGTCAAGCAAAGCATTCAGTCTCACTCTTTGTTGTTCTCTTTCGTACAAGCCACCTCCCTAGTTAATTGTCTATGTCTCCCTTGGCTATATAAATATTTTTGAAATATATAAGCTGTTCTGAAAACCATAGTATAGTGTAAAAACATGAAATAAACAATACTAATAGAGAGGCTGAGATAGGAGAAGCAAGACTTCAAGACCCTTATGTTGTACACAGCAAAACCCTGTCACAAACAAGCTGAAAGTATATATAGATTGTACAATATTGGATCTATTTCTCCAATTACCAAATTAGAGAGACCTTTGGATGACAATCAACAAATTTCTAATTTCTCATATTTTTGGATTTCAGTCACTTAGGATATGTTGGTAATATTAATTTTCATATTAAGATATTAAGAAAAGGTAATTGTCACTTCCTGCTGTTTTTGTTGTATGAGGTGGAATTAGATTTGTGTGGATTTGTTGAAAGATTACTTTCTTGCTTCTTCTAGGGTATAGTTTTGCTCCTTATGTTGATATTTTCCATCTATTATCCGTTGGAGGGCAGGATTTGTGGAAAGATATTGTGTAAATTTTGTTTTGTTATAGAATATCTTGTTTTCTCCATCTATGGTAATTGAGAGTTTTGCTGGGTATAGTAGCCTGAGCTGGCATTTGTGTTCTTGTAGGGTCTGTATGACATCTGACCAGGATCTTCTAGCTTTCAGTCTCTGGTGAGAAGTCCGCCATAATTCTCATAGGCCTGCCTTTATATATTACTTGCCTTTTTTCCCTTACTGCTTTTAAAATTCTTTCTTTGTTTAGTGCATTTGATGTTTTTATTATTATGTGACAGGAGGAATTTCTTTTCTGGTCTAGTCTATTTGGAGTTCTGTAGGCTTCTTGTATGTTCATGGACATCTCTTTCTTTAGGTTAGGGAAGTTTTCTTCTACAATTTTGTTAAAGATATTTGCTGGTCCATTACATTGGGAGTCATTGGGAGTCTTCACTCTCTTCTATACCTATTATCCTTAGGTTTGGTCTTCTCATTGCATCTTGGATTTCCTGGATGTTTTGGGTTAGGAGCTTTTTGCTTTTTGCATTTTGTTTGACTGTTGTGTCAATGTTTTCTATGGTATCTTCTGTCGCTGAGATTCTCTCTTCTATCTCTTGTATTCTGTTGCATCTATGACTCCTGATTCTTTCCTAGGTTTTGTATCTTCAGGGTTTTCTCTCTTTCCGATTTCTTTATTGTTTCTATTTCCATTTTTAGGTTCTGGATGGTTTTATTCATTTCTTTAACCTGTTTGTGTTTTCCTGTAGTTCTTTAAGGGATTTCTGTGTTTCCTCTTTAAGAGCTTCTAGCTCTTTACCTGTGTTCTCCTGTATTGCTTTGAGGGTGCTATTTATGTCTTTATTAAAGTCTCGTATCATCATCATGAGAAGTGATTTTAGATCTGAATCCTGCTTTTCCTGTGTGATGGTGTGTCCAGGACTTGCTATGGTGGGAGAATTGGGTTCTGATGAAGCCAAGAGACCTTGGTTTGTGTTGTTTTCTTACACTTGCCTCCCCCCACCTCCCCCGCCATCTGGTTATCTCTAGGGCTACCTGCCCTTGCTAATTCTGACTAGAGTCAGCCCTTCCTGTGATCCTGGTTGTATCAGAACTCCTCAGAGTCAAGCAGTCTCTGTGACCCTGTGATTTTGGGATCCTGTGACCTTGGGCTTGTTAGAGCACCTGGGAGTGCAGCAGCTTCCTCTGTGTGTTGTGGGACTGGTTGTAGAGCTTGTGCCCAAGGTCTGCTCAGGACACCAGCCCAGAGAGACTGGAAAGAACCCGAACCACTCTGCTGGCAGAGTTCCTGCGTGCCTGGTCCGGCAGGTCCTAAGTACTCCAGGTGTTGGGACAGATGTTGGGTCCCCCTCACCTCTGATCCTGAGAGTTTCAGAGTTCCTGGGAGTGGAACTTCCTCTAGGTTTTGTGGGACTGGCTGCAGAGCTTGTGCCCCAAGTCTGCTCAGGACACCAGCCCAGAGAGACCAGAAGGCGATCGTGATTTCTTTAACAGTCACCCCTGTGTAGGGACCATCTAAGAAACTGGTTTTCCCACCAATTTTTTATCCTGTTTCTGGAAATTGTTTAACATATGGGTACTTAGAGTATAATTATTTATACTAAGATGACTCATTTAAGTTTTCAATTCTGAAGCTGCAAACATATATACATAACTATAATAATCTGAATCTTTATTTTAAAAAATGCCTAATAAAAGAGGGCTTTGATGTTTGTTTAGAAGTTGAGTAGATTGCATATGTCTCAGGGGACTTAAATAAGAGGAACAAGAGTTAGAAGAGGCCAGGTTGGGCTACACAATGAAGTCAACGTCATTTGGGGATGTGACAATCCACCTCAAATAAAAAGTTTACCCAGGAGATACTGCCTGCACCTCTCATCATAAAAAATTAATTAAAAGACGCTGGTAGTAAAACTATGGAGCCTAAATCATGAAAGGGCACATAAACAGAGAAAGACAAATTCAGTCATTTGAGAAGGTGTCACCTCTCTCTCTAAGCTGGGACTTATGAACCAGCTGAAGTTTTCAGAAGTACCAGTCAAATAACAGTAGCAATAATTAGATATAAAACATTGATATTATCAGAAAATGCCAGAATTGTGTCTGAAAAATCGCTACATTTACCTGCAAGTCCCTGACAGCTCAATATGATGCTAAAGTGTTTTCACCCAAACAATGGCTTAATCACCCCATTACAAGCTAAATTGCTACACTAACTGATAAGGCTTGCAGCCTGCCATCTCTTATCCTCATCTGCAGGGGATAGGTCAACCCATAAGAGGGTGACTCCAAAGAATATACATCATGAATCCATGATTGGAAAAAAAATCTGACTTCAGCAGTCACTGCCTTCCCCAGGGGCTATGCTCACCTGTAGATTAGAAGACACAAATAGTTATATTTTATTTAAAGGTTTGGGTGAATTTATAAACCAGTATAGCTACTCTGCATAACCTTCCCAAAAACACAAATTGTGAAATTGCCTCTGGAACATTTCTACAGAATACCAACAGACTGTTATATTAAAGCACAGAAATCTAAGCCTTGCTCAGACTTCAGCTCCCACATGACTCTCTGGCTTGGATGTTATTCTGCATCCATTTAATTATTGATTCATTTGTGTATGTTGTTATTAGAATTATGTAAATGACAGTAAGAATGGTTGTGCTGGGTCAACCATATTCTTCTACCAAGCACAACCTAGAAAAAGGAAGGTCTCTTGACTCCAAAGACAGAATGCTTTAACCACAGTTACTTGCATTTGTTTAAACTATTAAAATCAATATCTCTTATAATCAGATGATGATAATTATACTCAATTGGATTTCTAAGATATGTCCCATATGACATTTATCCCCTATTTCATTCTTATTACTCTCTTTCAAATACTCACCCTCCTGGACTTCCCCCAAATCCCCAAATACTCCCTAGTCCCCTCTGCTACCCTTGCCCAAGATTATTCACACATTTCACAATCCGTGCAGCCTCAAGAGATGTTTTAAGCACAAATTAGGCTATGTACTACCATCACATGAAAGTCCTATAATTTTGAACAAAATCTGGACTCCTGAGATAGCCTGCACACCCCACATAACACCTGTCTTCATTCTAAATGCCAATCACCATTTTTGATCATCAAAATAATAGTCTTTGAGCAAGCATGTTGATGTCACAGTTCCTTTTTATTTACTTATATCACAGTCTAGAATATCTTTCCCCCTTTTTCACAGTTTCTCTTGTTCATCATTTGCATATCCAGTACAGAGTCATCTCTTTCCTTACTCCTTAGATAAAAGAAAGTCCTCCTTCTCATCTAACATTCTCTATCCTGTATGTGTGTGCGTGTGTGTGTGTGTGTGTATGTGTGTGTGTGTGTGTGTGTGTATATATATATATATATATATATATATATATGATATACAGACATAGATTATAGATGAACATGTCATATATGTATGTGACATATACAACATGCGTGTATATGTGTTTTCATATGCATGTATATATTATACATACATATATTATAAATACATATATAACACCAATACATACAGAATTGAAACTTACCCTCATATATTTTGATTATGTTTTAGGTATATTGGATTGTTTCTTACAAAAAAAAAAAAAAGGTCACTCTTGTACATACTCCTCCCTGTCTTGTTGACCTGGCTTGTCTTGCTTTGGCCACTGAGAAATGGCTGTAAGTGATAATGAGTCTCACAGGCTATCAAGAACCTCAGCACCTTTCTTCTGTGGAAGGAAGGCTCATCTAGGCTAAACACTATATTTTTAAAAGGAATGTTAGTATGGTAAACACTTGGTACAGGCCAGAAACCATTCACACTAGTCAATTCCAAACCTAACAGGGGGGATTAAGTATTATTCTTTAAGCTACGGAGAACCTTCTATTCTTTGTTGCCACAGCAAAATTCACACATCTCATCAGTAAATGGGGTATGTTCTCTACTTATTTGTTTAATGACTGTCTCTTTAACTAGAATATGAGCTACAACAGTGAAAAGACTGTCATATTTGCTCTCAGATGAGATGGCATCTGGCTTACAACTGGTATCTGATAAAATAGTTATAAATATCTGAATATTATCAGAAATTATGAGAAATTTAAAAGACAACATATATGAGACATTAAAGGACAAAATGCTCTAATATTTAAATGAAGACAACTTCCTAAATTTAACTTCCTAAATTTAACTTGATAATAAAAGTTTTTTTTATATTTTTTTAAAATGAAACCAATTGAGGGGATTTATAGCTAGCTCTGTTTATAAATGTCCTGCTGTGCAAACATAAGGATCTATGTTTAGATCTCTAATATTGACATAAAAATCTGTGCAGGATGTCATATGCATGTAGCCCTCATGCTAGGCAAATGGATACCTACGGGCCCCTGGAGTCACTGTCCATCCAGCCAAGCAGAACCAATGAGCTCCAGGTTCAATGAGAAATCCTGTCTCAAAAAGATAAGGTGAAGAGAAATACAGGAAGACTTTCTGATATCAACCTCTGGCTTCCACGTGTACTCATACCTTTATGCGAGGTACAGAGTGCACACTCCTATACATATTCACACACAAAAGCAAACCATTAACAATGAAAGCAATTAAATTGTTTAAGTACGTTAAGTAGTAAAGGGGAGCAAATTGAACTTCCTTTCTAAGAGGAGCAAAGGAGGTTCTGTGTGCTGAGAGTGTTTCTTGTTCAAAAGCTAAAGCAACAGTGACTTAAAATGCCTCCTGTACCTGACTACCACTTGCTCTCCAAACTACACCCTGATCCTTGCTCTTTTCCTGCTTTTGAGTCTGGCTCACAGTCCTTTTTGTTGTGTGCAGTAGCCTTGTCTGATTCTATGTTGTGAGATTAAAGCAATTCATCAGATGCTACTCCTTTGTAATGTCCTTTCCCTCTTTATCATATAGAATTAATCTTCCCCTCAGATTGTAGGGCTATTTGTATCTCCTATATAGCATTGATCACATCCTGCATTTCTTCCAGACCACTAGTAAATTATGTGATGATAGGAATCATGTCTTATTCGCTGTAACTGTCATGAAAAAAAAGGTATTTTTAACAAATATTTGTCACTCTGGAAGATGTATTAACATTTCCAAACATCCCTTAGCACTATAGTATGCACTTGGACTGGAAAAAAGTGGAAAACTCACATTGCTAAAAAAGATTTCTTGGTCTGGTACAGTTCTTGAGATAGAAAGAAAGGTTAGACCTACCCTTGTTTCTGTGAGCTCAAACATTCAAAAACAGACTGGGATCTAATGCTAATAGCTGACATTCACAGTTAAGAACCACTGAGTTGGTTTTGAAAGTTTTTTTTTTATGTACTTCAGATTTTTCCACTACATAATATTTATAAAGCTTATCATTTTCTTTTATGAAAGAAACAACTCGAAGAATTAGACATTCAATCCAGGCCAGCTTGTAGGAAAAGGAATTATGATGTGCATTATTTTGTCTGATAAGAATATGAGGATGCACTATCTACTCAGAGCAAGTCATCTTTCATGCTTCAGTCCTTTGAATGCATTTCCTCTTTTAAAATTGAGACACACTTGTGATAGTTCATGCAGTAAGTTAAATAACAGGTATTCACACACTAATTGAATGAATTTAATGAGATTTCTCCTCTTCTGAGAGCCAGTAATAAATTGTGGACTGAAAAAAAAAAAAGATATATGCAAAACCAGAGAGGAATGAAGGGAAACTTTATGACAAGCAAAACTTCTGTGGGAGCAGTAGTTCACTGGCCCCTTTGTGGGCTCAGCACAACAGCTTCAGGGTATTAGGAACCCAGTTGGCAGCAAAGAAAGAAAGAACGAAAGAATAACAGAACAAAAGAAGGGAGAGAGAGAGAGAGAGAGAGAGGCCAAGGTGGAAGGGAAATAAAGGGAAGATCATTAAACAAAAACTTTCCCAAGAGTTCCTGGAACAATATTGTTCAGTAGCTGAGTTTATATGATGCCAGGCAAGTCCAGGAAGTTTGTCGCATTCTTTGAGCACCATGGGGAAAATTAACACTTCTTCCTCCAAGGTAACTCAGACTCTGGATTTAAAAGATAGAAAAAAGATGAATTCAGATTAAAAGGACTTTGGGTCAGATGTCAAGATAGCCAGTTGAATCAAAAACAAATACTTAGCATGAAGGTTTGTCATGACACCAAACTTCTTCAACACAATATCAATTAAGACAGTTGAAATCCTATGATGCTCCGGAAATGAAATTAGTGACAGAAATAAGTAAGGTAGATTTCTGACTTTTTCAGAGACTTAGCACTCTAGAAAGAGAGAGAGGCAGAGAATCTCTCTAAACTGAGAAGAGGTTGGCTAGGGAAGGCAAGAGGAAAATAAGCCCATGCTGAGAAAGCATTTGAATGGACTCTTAGGAGAAACACTATTAGTTCTGGCCACACTATGGAACAACAAAAGTTTGGGTTAAGTACATTGTTGAGACAGACTTCAGACAGTCAGGTCTGACACATTGTACACTTTGAGTCTCTTCTTAAGGAATAGAAGGCTTCAGGAGATAAGTTAAGGAGGAAAATGAAAAGTATAAATATATAAATTTGTATTGGTATGGTTCCTGCATTGACATGCACACACACTAAGAAACTAAAATTAAACTAGGGGGCTACAGTTAAAGTAAGGTGTGATGGAAGTATGAACTGTGGCATGAACAATAAAGATCAGAAAGAACCAGGTAAGATGTCAATAATGTGATGGCTCAGAGAAGGTTCTGAGTTCAATGGTTTTCACTCATGTTATAAAGCACACATAGAAAGTTATATGCCTCTTCCTTCCAAACTATTTAAGGTGAAGGGAAAAAGGAACTTATGATATTTATGAGTTGAAAATTGATCAGTACAAATAAGTAGAATGATCTGGAATGAAAGTCATCCTATAAAGTCACGTGTTTCATGCTCTGAGCAATGACCTCACTGGGGGAACCAAGGTGAAGTTAAAACCCAATGACCTAAGCTCACCAAGAAGTATCTTTGAGTTCCCAAGAGAAGGTTGTTTCTTTCAGTATTGCACAAGAGTCCAACGAGGAAAAGGGAGCTCTAAGCTCTACACATGTAACTCTAGGTTTTCTGGCTTCAGCACAAGGATGAATGATGACATCATCAACAATGACTTCAGCACAAGGATAAATAATGATGTCATCAACCATAACTTCCACAAAAAGGATAAATGATGATGTCACCAACAGTGACTTCAGCACAAGGATGACTAATAACGTCATCGATGGTACCTGCAATACAAGAAGTATTGAATGTTATACTTCTTGGGCAGTGCAAGAAGAAAAGAAACAAAAATTATAAAAAACAGTGTCAGGATATGTAGGATATCCAAGTGAAGGTATACACTGGAATTTATAGCTATAATCCTCAAGGTCAGGAAAGTGCTCAAAGCTGGGTACAAACTGGACATAAAATCAAATTGCTTATATAGAAAAAAAAGCATAAAATGGCAGAGTGGTGACTATACAAAGAGTAAAACATCCTTTAACATGGCAAAGATGGGCTCAAGACAATCACCAGACACTATTGTAGATGCCAGCAAGTGCTGACTGACAGGAGCCTGAGATAGCTGTCTCCTGAGAGACTCTGACAGTGCCTAACTAATACAGAAGTAGAGGCTCACAGTCATCCATTGGACTGAGCACAGGGTCCCCAGTGAAGGAGCTAGAGAAAGGACCCAAGGAGCTGAAGGGTTTGCAGCCCCTTAAGACAAACAACATTATGAACTAACTATTACCCTCAGAGCTCCCAGGGACTAAACCACCTACAAAAGAGAACACATGGTGGGACTCATGTCTCCAGCTGCATATGTATCAGAAGATGGCCTAGTCAGTCATCAATGGGAGGAAAGGCCCTTTTTTCCTGTGAAGGTTCTATGCCCCAGTGGAGGGAAATGCCAGGGCCAGGAAGCAGGAGAGGGTAGGTTAGTGAGAATGGGGTGAGGGGAGGGATAGGACTTTTTTTTTTTTTTTTTAGAGAGGAAACCAGGAAAGAGGATAACATTTGAAATGTAAATAAAGAAAATATCTAATTTTAAAAAAAGAAAATGAACCTTAGGTCTGTTCTTCTGGCCAGTTAATATTCCCCAATAACTCATACTAATGGCATTTTATTGACCTTAAAATTTTCTTGAAAACTTAAATCTCTTTTCCTACAATGTTCCATCTGCTAAAGCATCAGCAAGACCACTTCTCATCAACATTAAAGCTTTTAACTGTGTTCTTATCTCATCTTGAGAAACAACTGATTGCCTGTCATTGGCTTATACTTTCCAAGATGGATTCTGTAAAAGGTATTTTATCTTACACATTGCCTTTGTCAACTAAAAATATATTGCCTCATGTTTCAAGATACATCCAATTCAAAACTGAAATGTAAGCCTTTGTCTCCTGTACTTTATCCTTTTTGCCCCCATGGAAAATGGAATTTTAGATAATACTTTTGCTAACATTCTTGCCATCCATGTGTCCTAAATATTTTTAAAGCAACATTGTCATGTCGTATCTTATTAAATAAAGAGAAGAAGTTGGAAAAAAATTCTGAAGTGTTCCAAAGTAGTTACACTAGGACCATCCACAAAAATAATAGTGAGTGGTTCAGAACCAAATGAAACTAGACTATCCAATTAACACAGCTTTGACTATTGTCAGTTATATTATCCTGTGAAGAGAGTAAAGACAGACTTTTTCTTAGGCTTGACAATTCAAAGGAGAATAGTGCATTATATTTGTACTTTATATGTTCAATTCAGATGCTCTAATCAATTAGAAGTTTCTTTAGTTTTAACTACACAAGTAAGTATGAAGAGAACTTCATCACACTTAAAACTTATTTTACTAGAATATGTTACTTCATGGTCCTATTTATTTTATTGTTGTATTTTTCTTCCCTAAGTTTTCAGTTTCAATTTTCTAAAATAAAGCAGGCTAATAAAATTTGTTATTTATGATACTTTAATATATTTATCACCATTCAAGGTAAATGCCATATGAAAGGAAATAAATTATATGTCCAGGAAGGCTGCAGTTCATAATTTTTGATCTCTTGAGTGTCAGTGAGCTCTGGGTAGATTTCTCAGGGACAAACCAGCAGTTAGAATACATAATGTGGATTCAACCTTGACTATCATTTTATGACCCAGGAGCTCCTAGACCTCCAAGCCTAAATTATAAATCAATTCAGTAGCAATTATCTTTATTTTAACAACCTGATTATACCCTAAAAAACTACATAAAATGTCTATAGTGGTATATCACATCATTTGCTCTTTTTTAGAAATAACAGAGCAAGTATTTGTTCAGACAACAGGCAATATAATGGAACACACACTCAAAAGTCTGCATATTAGTTACAAATCCCATCTATGCTGCTAAGTAATGCAGTCCCTGACTTCTAAGAAGGATAATATATCTCTATCAGATTTCTTTGTAAAACTTTGGGAACTCTGAAAAGCTATTTTTTAGCTCCTGGAAAGATTTCTGGGTAGAGTTGGAAGGACTACAAGTCAGAGTTTTTGACCATGATGGATTTATCTTAAATTGTGTTTACTTTAGTAGAGTCAGTGCACATGGCTTAACAGAGGCAAAAGTTACAAAGGTGAGCACTATCTAAAGTCCAATTAGAATTGAGATTGGTGTATATCTTAAAGGTTTCACAATGTGATTAAAGGACTCAGAATCCAGTCACATGTTTAGGTGCACGACTGCCCTTGAGTTTGTTTTCTTTTCCCCAGAGAATATTTTTCTTAATTTGTTAAAATTCTCTTTCTCTTTCCCCTTCCCCTCCCTCCCATCCTTTCTTCTTCTACACTCTTGTCTGACA
>JADRCD010164631.1:0-12229 GCA_019843815.1 Montemys delectorum | reverse complement strand
TTGATGGGGATTGCATTGAATCTGTAGATTGCCTTCGGTAAGATGGCTATTTTTACTATATTAATCCTGCCATCCATGAGCATGGGAGATCTTTCCATCTTCTGAGATCTTCTTCAATTTCCTTCTTCAGAGACTTGAAGTTCTTGTCAAACAGATCTTTTACTTGCTTAGAGTCACACCAAGGTATTTTATATTATTTGTAACTATTGTGAAGGGTATTGTTTCCCTAATTTCTTTCTCTGACTGTTTATCCTTTGTGTAGTCGAAGGCCTCTCATTTGCTTGAGTTAACTTTATATCTATCTACTTTGCTGAAGTTGTTTATCAGGTTTAGGAGCTCTCTGGTGGTGTTTTTGGGGTCATTTAAGTATATTATTATATCATCAGCAAATACTGATAATTTAACTTCTTCCTTTCCAACTTGTGTCCCTTTGATCTCCTTTGAGTCCTCTGGCTAGGACTTCAAGTACAATATTGAATAGGTAGGGAGAAAGTGGGCAGCCTTTTCTATTTCCTGATTTTAGTGGGATTGCTTCAAGTTTCTCTCCATTTAGTTTGATGTTGGCTACTGGTTTTCTGTATATTGCTTTTACTATGTTTAAGTATGGGCCTTGAATTCCTGATCTTTCCAAGACTTTTTTCATGAAGGGCTGTTGGATTTTCTTAAAATGAAGAAAAACTCAAGTATCCTTAGAAATACAGCATATAGACTTTACTGTCATAAAATTGCTAGATTCAAAATCTTTCAAGATTTTATGGCAGAAAAATATTAGTTATAAATGAATTTGAATACAGGTAGGCAACAAAATAATGGAAATAGCATGAATAATGTTGAGTAAACTGAGAATGCTCTTTCTTTTAATGAGTATGGCTCTCAGTGTGTAGCCCATAGTAGTCACGAATACATGGTGTATTTACAAGCTGACCTCTATCCATAATCCCCCTGTCTCAGTCTTCTGAGTGCTTAGACTCCATGTGCCTACTGTCATGAGGCACAGTCAAAGGACTTACTGTTGTTTATTTGCATATAATTGAAAAGCTAACTTCTTTCCCACACCAAAAAATCAGAAAATTTGAACTTTTAGTGGAAGCAAGTTACATGTATAACAAATGAAGAAGGAAATAAGCAGAAAGTAGGTAAAAGATTCACAAATATAGGAAAGTATGAATTTTCCAAACAAGCTCATTTTAAGGCAAGATTGTCAGCTTGCATTCAAAGCCAAGATTTACGTGTGAGTAACAACTGAATTATATTTAATTGTAAAGTAGGATCTTTGTTCAAAGGAGAAGGGTAGGAGAGAATGTATCATGTGAGCTTTAGTCAAACTAGAGTGGGTAAATTAATGTAAAATATTATTGCACACTGGCAGACTAATTTATCAAATAGATGTAACAATGCGAAATGCGTACTGAAATACCAATAAATCTTCTAAAAGTGCATAGAACAACGACTGCTTAAACTAAAATTAGAAATAAGCAAATCCATATGTGTACCTGAAGATTTTACTCCTTTCCTGTCAGTATATTGTAGTATAAAAAGGCAGAACTAATTGATCTCACCGATATTATTTATAGAACAGGAAAAATCACCCACCATATATCCCTTCTGTGTTAAAGGACCATCCAGAAAGACTGGCTGTATCACAGCCCACAACAAAAGCATCAGTACATCCTAAGAACTTACAATTGCACATGAACTAACACATCAATTATTCCAGAGTAAGCTACTGATTCAAGAACATCCCAATAAAGAAATAGAGTATGTTTTACAATTGACAGTTTTATGTTAAAATATATTAAGTAGAGGACCTAAAATCACCCAAAGCAGAGCCAATAAGATCATTCACTGCATGAGGCACTCCTCCAAGATAGTTCACTGCATGAGGGGCTCCTACAAAGCCAGGTGACAGATTTCCCTCCTTGTGTTAGGAGGAAAGATCTGACTGTTGGTTGTTCTCTGACCCCCTTATCTCCAAGTCTCATGGTCCCAAATAGAAATAGACAGAGACATACATGCCCATGCTTGGGTGTGTGCGTGCACGTGCGCAGGTGAGCATATACACACACACACACATACACACACCATGTATACAATGAATAAATAAACAAATATACTAAAAATTAAAATAAACTAAAATAAGATTGAACAGTGCTGAAGGGCAGGCTGAAAACTTATTTGTTAGGTTTTCAGTGGAATATGCTCAGTTCTCCATTTCAATGTTTAAGTTCTCCAGTTACAAGCCCTTATCATTCCCTTAAAATCGTGACATAAGCTATTGTTCAGTGTTTTGTATTACTAGAATTTATTGTCTGTAATTTCCATTGATTTTTGGTGACTACTGGTACGTATTATTGCTCTGTCCAAGTAATTTTATTGTGCATCCTTATATTCACTTGTGTTTATAAAGCTTGTCCTTCATCAATTCCTCATGCATGCGTGTGTGTGTGTGTGTGTGTGTGTGTGTGTGGTGTGAACTTTCCTAGGTGGGTTCTTTGGAGTTAGTCTTATAAAATAAAGCTTCGTCACCTTGCATGGTATATGGTTTCATTTTTGAGTTCTCTGATTTCATAAGCTTCTCCATTCCCTCCTCACACATCTCCACTCTCTGATTCCTGATCCTGCTTTTCTTGGTCCATAGTCAAAACCAGAAGATCATTATTAACATTTATGCTCTTACTGGTTTCTGACTCTTGCAAGCAAAAAACAACATAAGAGAAAGCAAGAAGAAAGAATGAGGAGCTCCAAAGACATTAAAAAAATATTCCAGTAAAGAATTTTTTCAGATTATTTTCCTTTTGCTTCTGTTCAGAACCATTGTCTGTTACCCACAGTCCTTTATTTGTGTTCTTTTCTGCAGAAGAGTAGACAGCTGGCAGGTTGGCTTGACGTCACCAGGCATCTTTAATATAGAGAGGTAGTTTGAGCCACAAGTTTCAAGGCTTCCTTCTTGAAGCCACGAGTGTGTTCCATGGTTCCTTACATAGCAGATCCCACATGCCTGCAGTTGCTCTGCTTTGTGAACTTAAGGAGGAGAATCTTGAAGGCAATGTACACATATTTGCTAGGTTCTCTGGAATCAATTCTGCAAATATTTTCTTTATTGCTTTTATATAATTTCTAGAAGAAAAAAGGTGTAATACAATGTTTACTGTCATAGCTACAGGTTAATAAAGCAATCTATCTATAATCTATCTGTCTGTCTGTATATCTATCTATCTGTCTGTCTGTCAATCTGTCAGTCTATCTGTCAATCTATCTACCATATATTTCTGGTGTTGAAGGCAAAAGCTTATAGTTTCATTTTTCTCAGATGTCTACATCCCCACTTACAACAATCATCTATAAAAATCAGAGATAAATAGCTGTGGATACCAAGCAGTGGCTTTGCATTGAAGTAAAACTAAGACATTTGAAGAAAGAAATTCCTTACCAAAATATTGTTAAAGTGCCGTTGGGGCTGGACTTTCTTTGCCTCGTTGCTATCTCTTACTCTGTTCTTTTCTTTTGTATTTCTTACTTTTTTCTTTCTAACATTTTCACCTGCTTGCCTATATTTTTAATTTTTAATTTTTGTATTCTTCTCTCATATATTACATCATGACTGCAATTTTCCATATAAATATTGATGCAAAAATGCTCAATAAAATTTTTGCCAACACCCAACTGTCTTTCCTTTCCCCCAGATCCACCCCTCCCTCTGCTACCTGCTCTCAGGCAAGAACATTCGGTCTTCAAGGAACATCAACCAAACCAGGAAAATCAAGCTACAACAAGACCAGATGTGTACCATCATCTTAAGGCTGGCAGAGGCAAGCCAGTAGCAGGAATAGTCTTACAAGTAGGCAAGAATCAGAGACAGCCCTGCTCCCATCATTAGAAATCCTGCAGGAACACCAAGCGACTCATCTCTAACTTATATAGACAACCTAGGACAGATCCATTCAGGCTATGATCTCTGTAAGCTTCTATGAGTCCGGGTCAGTGGATTCCAAGGCCTGCTCCTTTCTTACAGTCAGAATTTAAGTTTATCTGATTTGAGGAAATGTTTTTCTCACTTGAAATGTCTTTGATTCTCAATATCTTCTTTTTAAGCCCAAGATTGTTTACTGGTACTCTGCCCGCTCTTGGTTAGAATGCTTAATGAGGTCCTAAGAGTGAAATGCTAACCTCCCTTACAACTGCCTGGTTTCCTGGGACGGTTCAGTGCAACACTGAAGTGTCATTGGCAGAATCTATTCTCAGGGACTTGCCTCTGCCTTTGAAGTAAACAATGGCTTAGGGTTAGGCACTCCTGTGAAGTGTACAGGCACCACTCCAGGCTATTATTTTGAATAATCTGCTCTGGCATGGGAACATTCATGCACAAGGTTGAATGTTTTAAAATATGCCGTGCTACAGGAGTGCCTACAGCACCTCAGGGTAAAAGCAGAGCCCAGTGGAAGGATGAGTGATAGGCCTTTGTGTTTTCCTCAATGTTCAGGCAGGTGTGTTGGCATTTACACCTGCCTATGTAAGGTAGCAATCAGAGGGAGATAAAACTCGTTGATGGTTATAAGTTTTCAATGTACAAAGAATTCCTCCTATCACTATGGCTTCTGATTGTTATGTTGTTGTCTCCCATCTCCCATTATCTTATTTTAGGAAGCGGTGATTTTTTACAAAGCTACATTTGCTTTTCATTCAATTTTGCAAATACACAACCGACTTAAAGGGGAGTGCAGCATGCTTTCACATTTAAAAGGAAAAATATATACATTGATGCCACGGGAAGAAAAGCAACATGATGAGCCGTGGGGAGAATCCAATGTCAATGCATTCTGGGTCTGGGCCATTTTCATAACTAGATTTTATTATTAAATTGAAGAAAATAATAACGTTTGCCACGGAAAGCTCTGACCGAATATGCATGTGGGGAGTTGGAGGTGTGAAGAAGGTTGGTTCAAGAAGAAGAATGGGTAGGCAGGACAAGTCAAAGTCGTCCACCGTCCAAGGAAATGCAGAATGAAACCAAGAAGTTCTCATATCAAACAAACAATGGCGTGCCCTGCCACTGGAAGCCTTGTTAGTGCAAGTGGAAATTCAGCCATACTCATTCCACCCCCGTTAGGTAAATGAGTCTCAAACACATATTGGATATTATTTAAGAAAGAAGAAATGAATGTATGATCTAATTCAGAAGGAATTGCTAAATGAAAATCATAGGAATAGCCAAGATAGTGTGTAGTTGAAGGGGTGAGAAGGTGAGAGCGCACTTTGTGTGTGTCGACCGGGTCTCTCTGGATGCTGGGAGACACCTGGCTGCTGCCTACCTGTGATTCTTATTTTAGCCATTTCTGCCCTTTGAAACGTGTCCCTTCTGATTGCATTTAAGTCCTTCTAGCCCAGGGCTTCCTTCATACAAGTTATTTTGTCTGCCCAGTAGATTATCATTCCTCTTGTCTACCTTAGCCTGTGGTCCTGTGAGGATGAATGGGTTATACACGTAATGGGCTTAAGAAAGACTTTGCCACATAGGAAAAGAATTCAGTAAACCTTCAGTGATTAAAAAGTTAACTCTTTTTTAGTCCAAATCATATTTACTCTAAGTTGCATGGTTCCAAATTCCTAAAAGGACCTTGGAGGAGGGGAGAACAATCTTAGAGCATGCAGGCTGACTGGAAGGATTGTATTTATGAAAGAAACTTGAAAAGAAACCCAGTGTAGGGCAACTGCAGCTGCTAAGATGTGGCAAAGACTCCACCCAGCAGCTTTAAAGACAGAGTTATGATGCAAGGACTGATATCCACTTTAGAAATTTAAATGAATCTTAAACTAGTTCAGGAGGCCAGGATGTGAATAATTCAATTAATAAGTTCTCTTTTTCCAGTGATGAAAATAAAACACGTTTTTGTAATAATGAGTATTAAAACAATTTCCTAAAAAATTGTCCTTATGTGACTTTATTTTTTTCAATAAAAAAAACTGTTACGATTCCTTATTATCTGGCTTATTGGCTAAAATAACACCTTCTCTTCCTGTCTAATCGAAGTTCCTGGAGATCTCCACTGATGAGATTAAATTAAGAAAGACTTCGACCCTTTACCTAGACGTTTCAAGTACTGAAACCATATATTAATGTATAATATAAAAAGAAGTTAATAGGTGAAAAATTGTATAACATTGATGTAAAACATTAAATGCAAATTAGAATGATTATTATTAACTTTTTACAGCAGACGAATAAAAACAGATGATCACACAAATTTTCTCAGCATTCAGGTAGAAAATATGTTTGATGTACATGGTACAGTGGCCTTAGGTAGTCATGGGCTCTACATCCTCAGATTCAATCAAACATGCTAAAATAAATGTATACTGATGACGTATAGACTTTTATGTTGCCATCATGATAGCAGTGGCGGCTTGCTGAATCCTTGCTCAGCTCCAGGGACCTCATCTGCGTGAGAATAGTGAGGAAATGAAGAAACATCAGACGGACGTACAAGAAAGCCTAGGTCTTCTGGACTGGGTTCTCTGATGGAGAAACCACAGCACTCCAGAAACTTAGCTTGTTTATTCTAAGAGTTGAACAGAGAGACGGCGTTGTTGCCTTTACAGCTGTGAATAGGGTAAGTAAATACAAATAAATGAGGAACAGCTTATAGCATACCACTGAATCAAAGTGACAGAAGAAACCACTGCAAGAGTGGCCTTTGTAGAGGAGCAGGCTTCAGGCTTCAAGTATCCTGTAAGGGTTAGGTGGGTATTACCTGTATATATTATTGACTGTTACCTTCCCTCTTCACCTCAGTCATCGGACTTCTGGCAGCCTCTGCTTAGGGGCTAACACCTGGGAGCTGAGACAGATGCTCTCTGTTGACTGTTGGTTTGTCTTTGAAGAAGCTGCCTGAGCACGCCCATCACCTGAACACGCCCACTGCCTGAAGATCCACTGAACCTGGGGACTTTGACACCTGAACTTTCTTTACAATATAATCTAGAGATTTGGTTTCGGTTTCTCTTGTAACTATAAAAACCCTGGCTTATTCTAAGTAAAGTTGGAGCCTTGATTGGGACGCAACTTGTCTTCCTGTTTTCTCTTTGCATTTCAAACCCTCTATTTCAGGTCCTTTGTTCCCTCCTGGCTGAGAGAACCCCCTTCGTGAAACTGCGGGCAGTTTCAATTGACCACACATAGACTAGAGGAATGCTTTGCCTCTGACTCCCATTGTGGTGGGTGAAGGGAGGTGTTGCCATTTTCCCATGGGTATGAGGCTATGGTCCTTGGCATGGCTGTTTCTATGTCTATAGCACACATTCACTTGGGACTTTATACACTTAGGAATTCCTCTAGGACATCTATTTGATTTCCATAGCATGACAATGTATTGTAATGACTACTTATACAGCATTTACATTGTATTAGGTCTTCGATGTAATCTAAGATGATTTAAGTGTATGCCAAGATGTACACAAGATGCCTATAATCACACATTTTATGTAAGACCTCAGCATGCCTGAGTTCTGTTATGTTAGGTGGTAGTGACATAGTACCATTCTGCTCCCATCTCCCCTCTCTGTCTCTCTGTCTCTCTTTCTCATGAACTGAAGGTCAAGGTTGCATTTTATGTGCATAAGTATAACGTTTTAAAGTTGACCACTTTCTATGACCACATTGCCCTGCTACTTTCTATTAGTTTTGTAGGATCTTTAAGACTTCAAGAAACATTTTAAATAATTATAATAATTTTTCATTTTCTTACCAAAGTGTTTGTTTGTATTTTTGAGGGGATCTATGATATAGAGGGTGACAGGGCAAGGCCTCTGTACTTTACTCCCTTGGGATTGCATCTGTCCTCATACCTAGAAAGAGGGTGGCACCAAGCAAGCCCCAACAAACTTCCTGTCAGCATCATCACAAATTTCTGGACTTACAGACATCCAAATGTCCACACTAGATTTTTGCATAAATTCTGTGATTTGAACTCAGATCCTTCTGTTTGGGCAACAAGTTGTTGAATACAGTCAGACACTTCTCTCAACTCTTTATCAAAGTCAAGGGTTGACAAAGGAAGAGAGGGAAATAGAGATAGAGTCAGAAACAGACAGACAGAGAAAGATTGGGAACACAGAGGGAATTCACTGAAAATTTAGTCAGAAAACACTAAAAAAAATTATAAGGTGCAGAATTTACACAAGGTGTTCAGTACAGTTTTGATAAGTGAGGTGGAAAATCAAAACTCAGCCACAGAAGGCAACATTGGAAAGCACACAAGCATTCAGTCAATAAAAAGAGAGGAAGTGTGTGTGTGATCTAACATAGTTGCTAAGAAAGTTAATAGTAGCTCAGTGTGACTCAGTTTGCAGCTTTGGGCTAAAATGAAGTTTGAGAGTAGACTTTACAGGCATTGCATGATGTGATACATAGAGCCAGAATGCTCTGTGGTAACCACTGTGTTCTGCCCAACCTCTGTAGAATCCCCTTTGAGAATGGACAGGCCCTAAGATGAACTTCTACTTAATAGTAAATATGGCAGACCTGACAGGGCATTCCCTAAGGTTGTAGAGTCTGTGTTGCACAGAGTGTCTTCCACAGAAACAGCAGTGGCAAGCAGCAATGAGTCTCCCTTGCACGTGTCCACCACAGTGGCTCTGCAAAAGCAAGCAGATATGATTGGAAGGGCCATTAGCAGGGCTAAGGTCTCACAGGCCAAAAATGAGCAAGGAGCTTGGGATGGCATCTCTTCAGTAGACGTCAGTGTCTCTAACAGCCACATGATTTGGAAGATTCCCTAGATAAGCTTCAGAACCTGTGTTACTCCCCTGACCCTCACTTTACTGTTTCTGAAACCCTGACAAGGAACGCACACCTCACTGTTCCCGGGCTTCTGAAGCTGCAACATATTAAATATGTGTTGCCTTAAGGCAACCCTTTTTCTATTAGACTATTATGAAGCTATAGGCAATTAGTACACTGAAGAATCTGGAGCTTACAATAGCCATGGGAAATCAACTACTAGGATTGTACAAGGAGTGAATTGACTTATAATCTACAATTTAGAGAAGACCTAGAAAACCATGAGGAGAAAGGAGAGGGATGAGGGCATTTGGGGAGTAAGGCATCAAATGACGCTTGGAGACTTGTACAGAAATCTTGAGTGAAGCGTGACTATAACAGGCCAGCATGTGATATAAGAAGTAAAAAAAAGACATGGCTGAAGAGATAGCTCAATGGTTAAGAGCACTGCCTGCTCTTCCAGAGGACCTGGGCTCAATTCCCATACCACATGCCAGTGCCCAGCTGTCTGTAACTCTAATTTAAGGGGTTCTAAACCCTTCATACAAATATATATGCAAGCAAAACACCAATGCACATAAATTAAAAATAAATAAATTATTTTTAAAAACAATTAAAAATAGTTTAAAGGGATTGTATCTAGCTTTTTATTTATTCATTTACCTGTTTTTTGTTACACATATATGTAAAATAAAAGTTCATACACACACACAAATATTATATGGTAAACATACCCCTCTGCCTTTGCATTGTATTTCTCACCTCTATCCTCTGTCATTGATTTTCTTAGACAATTTAACTTGTACTTTTGTGCTATACATGCACACGTGATTATAAGTGTATAAAAGCTAGGAACCACAAATGGGAGAAAGCATGTGATGTTTGTCTTTATGAGATTGGCTTAGTTCACTTAATGTGATTATCCCCAGTTGCGTTCACTTTCCCGTAAATGTCATGATTTCATTTTTTCTTTATGGTTGAACAAAATTCCATTGTGAATGTATGTGGGCTATATAAACATAATGCATTTGAAGAACTCCAAATCCTTTTTGTGAATTCAAAGGAGACTCCAACTTTTAGAAGTTGAGAAGCCTATGTGAAGATTATGATCTTGAAGGCATAGCCCTGGAAACATTTCAAAAGGAAGGGCTCATTCAGAGTTTCTGTTTTAGAGCAGAGGGTCAGTAGGCACACGTAAAGCATGCTGTGAATCGCACTTTCTAGAGAGCAGAACCTCCCTCTGTTTGGCATAGACAGAATTATCTGGTGCTGCTTTGTTCTCGCACTATCTTTTGCAATTGCAGAAATGGGAAGATTCTCAGATTGGGTGGGATTCTTGAAACTGAACATTTTACATCCCCATGGGAGATGCTATATCTCCAACATGGAAGATCAATTGGAAACAATACAGATACCTGAAATTTAAATTGTATTTACTAACAAAGTGGTTTGTGTTCATTTTATTTATAATGAGTTTGTCTTCTTTTGTGCCAAAGAGATGACTTGGGTATTCAAATCTTCTTTCAGAAGATGTGGGTTTCACTTGAAATACCTATATGGTGGTTAATAACATATGCAATTCCCGTTGTAGAGGGTCCAATGTCCTGTCTGGCTTCCATGTGTCCCTAACATGCCTGGGATATATAGACATACACATATGTAAAACATCAATATACAAAAAATTAATTTTTAAAAAAGACTTTCATTCACTGAACAAATACTTATTGAAGCCTACTTCTTCTTAAGCACTTTATGATATCTAGTAAGCTTTCCAAAAGACTTTTCATATTGGTTAGATATTAAACAAGCATTGATTCCCATAGCAAAACCACAAAAATCCTGGTTTTCATAGGCCCTGTGGAGGAAGTTAGAGAATATGTCTCTCTGTGTGTGTATAGACGTACATATATGTGTGTATATGTATATATGTATCTATACAGATATGATGTATATATACAGATTGATATATATCTTCAATAAAATATTATATTTCTGCAAAAAAATGGAAAGATGAAATAAAGAAATGTGGAGGCATCATTGAAGTAATAGCAATCCTTACTTCCCTTGTGTGAAGGTGATTTTAAGGTCATAGAATAGAAAAATGATAAATTGAATTATAGAGTAATCAGTGGGAATAAATTCATGGGGATTGGGCTGGAGCAAGAGTGAAGGGAGGATGATGATCAGAAATGTTTTAGATATTCAAAAGATCATGGGGTGACCAAGAAAGAGGTGGTGAGTTAGACTGAAGAAGTTATACATTTCAGAAGGTATATTTAGAGTTTAAAAACATAGATTGTGATACAGTAAGACTTTGAAGCCTTCAAACTTAAAATGACTTCCATGTTTCTTTTGTGGATGATGGGCACCCTGGATAAGAATGGAAGCAGGAAAACCTGCCTGAGATAGACAGTGTGGACAAGATAGGCAAGGCTTTCCTGGGACCTCTTGAGAAGAATTGTGGGTTAGCACTGATCAACCAATGGCTGGATTTCTCAACACAGCAAGGGATCAAGCTCTACCTGAGCCTTTGAGATGATCTAAGTTTAAAGGATAAACTTCCATTTCAACATGGGCATGAGTTTAGACAATATTTCCTTTGGAAGCACAGATGTTGGCATGTGAAAGAGTGATTTCTTAGTTGGAAACCTGTGTAGTCCTTCCTATTGCACCATCTTCATCTATCACACATATCCTGACCTTATGGAGAGTCTGGATCTTACGATAGGCTGAGGAGTCTTTGGTGCTTAAGCTGATGATATAAAAATGTACAAGAGTAGGGTAGGAGAAACATATACAATTTCCTGGGGGCAATTGGCCATGATGGTCTTGTATTAAACCCTAGCAAAATGTCCTTTTTTTTTTTTTTTTTTGTACAGTGATTAACATGAACCTACATCATGTAGTGCAGAATCAATACCTATACTCCATACTTCAAGATAGCAAAAGAACCAGCAATGATACAAGGATGTCACCAACAAGCCCTTTTCCCTACCACAGGTACATCCCAGACATCCGCAGACACAAGTTTATAATGAATGTTTTCAGCAGACAACATAAGTAACTATGGAGTAGCCCAGAGTAACCTAGGCAACTGTATCATAATCTACCTGCCAGGAATGTCATTTCATAGCAAAGCTGGTGGGAGACTAATCACCCTCCAGCTGGGTGAGGTCGGAAGTGAGTGATTTTTAAGTCAACTAGAGCAAGAGCTTTGAGTACTCAGAGTGCCTGACAGATGACTGAAGAAAGGCATTTAACAGGATGAGGGGGGTTTCTTGGTAACACTATCCCACATCTTTATTTCTCAGTCCTCAAGAATTTGAGACTTATTAGAAGTCATTTTTGTGGCCAGCTGGAACCACACAACTTTCAGGTGATCTAGTCACAGGACTCCTAGTGACTAGAGCTTTGTGTGCTCTACCTGTACCTTGCAGCCCAATCTGGTGTTTC
>JADRCD010164629.1:0-11784 GCA_019843815.1 Montemys delectorum | reverse complement strand
TTTTTTTTTTTTTTTTTTTACTTCAAACCTGTTTGTTGTGCTTAAATTTCTGAGAAAGCAAAGGTCATCTTAAACTAGTCCTTTCTCTTATGTAGCAGTTTGTTTACCTTTCTTAAAATATTAAATTTCTCTTTTGATGTGATATTAAATCATTTTGAAGTCAATCCAGATGATCCTATCTATGTGTAAAAAAATGCCATTTTATTTTATTTTTTACTGATTTACTTGTAAGTAAAATGTACTCCAATTGCTATCTAGAATTTCTGTGAGTTGACACAAACAGAGGACTTTATGTACTGTTTCATTTACTGACTTTAGTTCTAAGAATTTTTTTAAAAATAAAGTCTGAGAAAGACGTTCTCTCTTTGTGTAGAAATCTTTTGAATCAAATTATTCTATAAGCCCTAAAATATGGTTGTATATCTTTGAGCTACTAAGTAATTACTATAAGTGCATTAAGAACAAAGCAAAATAATTCAGCAATTAAAAACCATCAACAGAATCTCAGTGCTTCCCTCTGAGGAAGAACAAAAGATCACCACCATATTGATTCTTTCCAAGGCTTCTGATTTTTCTTTCATTTTTATTCTTACTTGGAACCAGCAGATTTATAAGCCATGTACTCGAACAGCACAATCATTTGCCATTTGGTGGAATTGGCTGACATTTCATTTTTTCTGGGCAGATTGCAGATTACTTTGACATTATTTTGCTGGGCTCTGAGCTGCGTCATTAACATATTGCTTATTACTAAAAGCAAAGTAGTTTCATTTTGTGGCATAATACCCCACATTTTCTACAAGTAATAAAGAGTGTGATTTCTCTGAAAATAGCTAAGTATTGCTTTAGCCTTGCAGAAAAAGAAACCCTTAGAAGTCTATTAATGTAACAAAATGTATCACTAAAATGGTGTGTCAGAGGGGAAGGGAACCTCCATAAAAGCACGACATGTTTACTGTTGATATCTCTAAATCTTGGCTAGAAATGAGAAACATTCATGAAATATTGGGCTTAAGCTGAGATTACATCAGTATGGAAGCAGTATCATACTTGTCAGCGAGCAGAATATTACTTCCAGCTTGGACCACAAGAAAATGAAAATTCACTTTTTGATCTAAGATATAATTCTTATTCTGTCCATGTCGTATAATTTTTGTTTTTAATGTAAAGAGAATAAGGGCCTTGCCTTTGTACTTCACGATGACCTTGTTTAGCAAGCATGGAGGTAAACAAATAGCTGATCATTTTTTAATTAAAATGCTAATCAAAGGTTTAGCCGTGCTCATCTTGTAGTCCTCACTCCATTTTCTCACATCCAGTCTGCCCTACAGTAAATTAAGTCCAATGTATACCACAAGCAGGTCCACATTATACCATCATTGGATTCTCTTCTTCTAACAAGGGAGTTGTCATATTATAATTATATCAAATGTGAATGAGTTTTTGCGAACAGTTCACATACTGTGTTTTCCTTTTCTCTCACTATGTTGACATATTCTATGAAGACAGACTATCTCAATGCAGAGAGTTGCTTTTACCGACAGCAAGCACCTAAATGAAGTATTGTGACAATGTTTTGGTCACACACACTTTAGTGTTTAAGCGAAACATCATACTAATTAGCAAACAAGGCTTGAGAGATAAAATACATAATCAGCTATCAAATCTTAATGCACCCCTTTCACACTTTTTTGTCACCTTCTTCCTGGCATGTGACAGCAGATCTAAAATTAAAATTTCATGGTCATCTTAAGTAACTGTTATCCTAATTACCTATTATTAATTCCACTTACCGTTAGTTTCACTGACATTTTGAAAGGCAAAAGTGGAAAAGTCGTTGTTGTCTGTGAATTTGCTTTGAAATTATCTTATCTGTTATTTCTGTCACAATGAAAAGTACCCAGGAATGATATGCCTTTCTTCAGCATACTTCATTCACATTGTGCATCACAAGTGACAAGGCTCCTATAACTTCTTAGAAAGAATGCTATCAAGCTAGAGAAGAAACATTCTATTTCTAAGAGCCATTTCCAATACATCAGGTATATTTCCTTTTTGTTTTTAAACCCCCACCTTCCTCTAATACAGGCAACATGTTAAGTCAGAAGGAAACCTGTATATCCAGTTGTCCCAAAACATAAAAATCTAGGACATATGGGATGGAGGAATAGTGCATAAACAAATAAGGAAAAATGTACAAGTGGGATGTGTAACACTTATGATCCTTTGAATCTTTCTTCTCATTATGAGGCTCTCTTGATTGTTTTCTTCTCATGTAGAGGAGAGACATGACTTAAGTTGTTATAAGACTTCTGTGAATCACCAGGAGCTTTTGGTGCCAGATTTATGCTTGATAGCTTTCTCTCTCTACACACACACACATTATATATATTATATATATATATATATATAATGTGTGTGTAATCTGTTTTAGGTTATAACCAAATTATTCTAGTTACAAAACTTTTCCTTGGTTGAATTGGCTCACATACCATTTAAACTACTCCAATGAGTACTTGCTCTTTTTCTAGTTAGGCACTGCTGCATGATTATTTTATTGAAGAAGTACATCAACGTCAACACTTTTCTTTTTCTAGTGCCATTCAGTTATCCACCCTCTATATTACTGTAATTTTAATGAACTTCACATTACTATAAATTATCTTTATAATTTTTATTTTCAGGATAAGAGAACCAATAATCTAAATATATGGATTGTGAAATGAATGGTATTCTGTTGATCAGTTTAAGGTTTCAAATATACCTAGTAATGGTAACTCTTTGGAGTCTCTGTAGTTATGTGTGATTATATTCTATGAACAACTAGAATAACATCCAGGTAGTATGAAGAGAAAAAAAGTACTTCTAAAGTGATCCACTCAATACCATGTAGCACTTTTGGCTTTTCATTATGGCTCCTTGTTATTTGTAATTAATATTAAATATGAACCATTCTTTTCAATCCAAAAGCAAAAAGAAATGTGTTAGTTTAATAGTATTGAGATAGAACTGGAGTAGCTCCATTTATTTTACTGAAAATCATCACCTTTATAATGGATACATTGCTATTTCCTCAGTAATTTTATTTCTACAAAGTGTAGAATAGAAAAAAGAGGGGAAGCAGACAGGGTAGGAGAAGGGAGGGAGGGAGAGAGGAAGAAACATGAATGAGTGTATTTCGGGATTCCATAGGTTGATGAAAGTGAAAGGTGATATCCTTGTGGTGATATCTTTGCCTGAGTTCCAGTATTTGACCAGAAGTCCCTGTGTAAAACAAAGAGAGGATTATAGTGTTGGCAAAGTGGAATGGAATGAAAAGATTTAAGATTTCCTGTACATGGCCACTCTGGCTTCTCTAATCCTTTAGCCTTCTCTTCTGGAGGATTCCCCAAGCTCTGCCTATGTTTGTCTGTGCATCTGTTTCTATTAATTGCTGGTTGAGGCCTCTCTGATGGCAACTAGGCTAGGCACAAATCCATAAGTATAGCAGAGTATCATTCCATTGACCTTTTCTCGGGATGGGAGAGACTTACTGTGTTTCCTTTTATCCTAGGTCTCTGTAGTAACCACCCTCTGGGTCCTGGCCCTCCATGCACTGTGACCCCGGAGCTCCATCTTCTGGCAATTGTCTCAAACTAAAACAGGCATTGCTTTAACCACTCTCACAATTTCTGTGCCACCTTTACCCCAGTACATCTTACAAGACAGCACAAGAAAATTCGTAGAATCAACTAACCTGAGCTCAGAAGAGTTCACAGAGACTAAATGAACAACGTCGCAGCCTGCATGGGTCCGACCTAAGCCATCTGCATATATGTTACAGTTGTGATTTTTAGTCTTGTGGGACTCCAAACAGTGACAGCAGGAGCTGATTGTGACCCTTTTGCTAGCTTTTGAGACTCTTCTAGGACCCTCATATTGGTTTGCCTCATTCAGTCTTAATTAATATGAAGGGAGGTGCCTGAGTGGAACTTGACATGCCATGGTTGGTTGATATGCATAGGAGACTTGACCTTTTCTGAAGGGAAATGGAGGAGAAGCAGATCAGCGGAGGAGGGTGCAGATGGAGGGAAAGGACCGGGAGTAGAGGAGGGAGGGAAAGCTGGAGTCCAATGTAACATATGAGAGAAGAATAAATAAATTTAAAAAAAAAAAACGGTTTTCCTGTATAGCAGGTGGTCGTGTGCGTGGCAGTGGATGCCTTGTATTCTAGCACTCAGGAGGTAGGGGCAGGCAGAATTCTGAGTTTGAGGTCAGCCTGTTCCTATGCATTCAGAAAGACATTCTTATGAGTTATTTAATTATTGAAACATGACTGGCATTATTATGTGACCCTCACGATCTGGGAAAAAAAAAAAAAAACGTAAGATACTTTTTTCTAGCGTATTGCTTACATAGGCTATGAAACAAAGATACTAAACACTGCTTGAGGGAATACCTTGCAGCAAACATTATACTATTACAGTATTTTCTTAAGCTATTTGCATAGTGTTGTTTGCATATAGCACTCTGAAATATAAAGGAATGAAATATTCAGGTTTACATCACAGTAATGGAGCTATGCGTTGCCATCGAAACAAGGACTCATACACAGTAACATTTGAAACAAAAGAGCCCTGGTAACAATACATCATAAGGTAACAGCTTTTTCAGGGCTGGTTCATTTCGGTTTTGTTCTTATGTGTAGTATACTTGTGGCTTATGCTTATGGGATGAACAAGGCCTTATCATGGCCTTAAGACACAATAAAACTTAATTAGGTTATTTAGCATATAAAAATCCCTCAATGTAGGTGACAACCTAAACTTGAAGGTATTCGACTAATTTTAGTGTGATGTGTAAGTCATAAAACTTAAATTGGTTTGTTTTTCTGTGATAAGATACTTGCTCATTAGCATAATTTTAAATGTAAACAAAATTATCCTTTAAAAACTAGCAATTTTAAGTAGTTTAATTACTCATGTAAAAGTTTTATTTCTGGAAGTGTATTTGTACTTCACTTTATGTACTTTACATATTTAATTAAAACATTAAATAAGATGCCTGTAAACCTGAAAAAAGTACATCTATACTTTTTTCTGTACTTTGCAAAAAGTACATCACTCAATGTATTGTTCTGGTGGAAATCCCACTAATTTTTCTGGTATTTTAATTATCAAGGACAGATTCTTCAAAATGGTTTTATTTATTTTTTGATAATTTCATAAAATATGCTTTAATCTTTTCTACTCTCTAGCTCCTGCCAGGTTCTCCCCCACTTTCCTTTTTTACCCTACTTCATATTCTTTATCTTAAGAAATCTGAACCAACCCCCTTCCCAAAAACCTGATTTGTATTGGCCAAATAGTCTTGAGCATAGTAAAGCCTATGCTGGAGTGTTGTTGATATACTCAGTGTTAACTTGTTGAAGAAAATGGATTTTTCCCTTTCCTAGCCTTCAAACAGCTTCCTAACTAGGACTGGGACTTTGTGCCCACTTCTTGGTGCTGGGATTTTGTCAGACTGATCTTGTGCTGGTCTTGTCCAAACTGCCAACAGTCTCTGTGAATTCCTATGTGTGCCTGCTGTGTTGTGTCTAGATAACACAGGAACATTAAACACATTCCCTAAGAGCCTAAGTCATAGTTGTACAAGGAAAGTTTGGTTTTGTTTGATTTCTTTTAGCTTAAAGTTTTGTCATGTGTTAAAATGCCAGACATTTTATCCTAGAAATCTGAATTTTCCAAAGCTGTTGATGATTTTGTTTAGAAATTCAGAGGTAATGCCTATGATTCTGTCTCTACATAGTAAAATGTTAAGGTTTTGTCAGTAATATCTCAAAGCCCTTCTTGGTGCTGAGATTCACTGCATAACATAAATTTTGGAGGATGAATGTACGTCTTTGATATTTAGCCTTTGAATCTGGTTACCTGCCAAGTCATATTCATCATATTCATGTTGGTGGCAGCTTGTCACGAAAGGTCAACAGTTCTCTTGGTTTTGCTTTCATTTGATCTTTTGATATCCACTCATGCATGCCTATTTTCCTTTGGTCAACGTTGTGCTTGGTGAAGCTGCATGTACATTTGCCAATTTACTTTGTACAAGATTGAGTCTATTCTGATAAACATATGAAGACTGGTTGTTAATGAAGCTGTGAAATTAAAGTTAGGCCTTTGTAGAAAATGGCAGAGAATATGTTGCAGTTATAAGCTAAAGATGTCTGAAGAGACAAGCCTTCATTAAGTGCCTGATCTTTCTGACATCTAGTAGCATTAAAGATAGGGTATTCTCCTGTGGTATCAACTCTCCATAAGTGTATCAAAGGGATTTTCAAAAGCCCTGGTATGGTTCAGCATAAAAGAGAGCCTTCCCTAACTCAGGCTATACAAGGACTTTGACTTCTGATGGATATACTCAGTCTGTCACTCTAGCACAGAGGATCTTTTGAATAATCTAACAAGAAATATCCCTCATGGAGTCATATTGATTTTTGCCTCCATTAGTATCTTCCAGGTACTTACAGCCTTGATCTCAAGATGTACAGGAAATCTATAATTTTCTTAGTTTTTCCTTTTTCTGTTGGCTTGTTTTTTAAATAATGTTGAAAGTACTTGTTCTAAGCATGTGTTTCAAAAGTAAAGTTAGTAAAGAATCCAGTTTTTTTTTTAAATAAACTAAAATTGTTCATTGTGTGGCTTAACACAGAGTTAAGTCTCTATTAACAGACTAATAATTTAAGTTACTCTTTCTATTTGGCCTCTCTGACGACAAAGGCTTGGGGAATCTAAAAAATGGTCCTCAAGTCAAGGAGCTATTGATGATATCTTAAGTATACAACAGGATCATCGTTAACTTCATGTCATTAGAGTTTTATTTTATGAATAGACACCAGTGTTTCATAGGTTAATTTTTTTCTTTCAACTGTGAATTATTTACACTGTCACAGTTACTATGTAATAACAGAGTTACAAAAATGCCATAAATGCTTAGATGTTTTGCCACATAGCTTTTTGTAAGTAGAGTTTAAAGCTGCTGACATAAGAATATTTTACCTTACATATAGTACTTGAAATAGTGCAACACATTATCTTTTATGTACATTTTCTGACAGAGAAAAAGATTTTAAAGAAAAATGCTACCACTTTTATATAGTGTGTACCAGCCATTTTCTTGGTATAGTGACCATTTTTTAAGATGTGTATCTTACTGATATAAAAACATTTATATAGATTATGTGCTAGAGAAATTCTAAGAGTCCCAAGTTGCTCATGGTCTTTATTTAAAGGAGGGTCTCATGCACTATATATATATATATATATATATATATATATATATATATATATATAGTATATATATAGTATTTGTTTTTAATATAGTCATCTAAGATTTCAATGATAATTTTAACCTCATTGAAAACTTTCAGAATCCACCTATGAGCCTGAATTTTTTCTTTGAATTTATATAAAAAATTAATTTGATTATGAACTGTAGCTGCATCTACTTTTGAACAGGATGCCATTAAAGCTTAAAAAGAATCAAATGTGGGACTTCATTATTGCTTTCCTTAAAGATGTGGAAAACCATAGAAACACCTCAAAGTCCAAGACATTTGGCAGCAACTCACAAGGTCTATCTGCAGTGTAAGGTTGTTCTGGGAATACAAGTAGAATGACTCTCATTAAACAACACTTTGTTAGTCAAGGAAATAAATTTGTATTGTCTTATGGCTTATAATTAGAAGAAAACAAGAAAAAGTGAAAAGAAAGGTGGAAAAGAGAAATGAGGCGGGAATCAGGAGGATGAATATCTAAGGGGAAGATCAAAAGATGAAGTGTTTCTCTTCAGGACACAGTATCTGACAAGTGTTTTTTTTTTTTTTCCTTTTTCTTTCTTTTTTTTTATTAGATATTTTCTTTACTTACATGTCATACAATATCTCCTTTCCCAGTTTCCCCTCCAAAAAACCAAAAAACAAAAAACAAACAAACAAAGGTTAAGAATCAACAACTTGCATACTATCTGAAGGGCTATGTAAAGGCAAAAACTTCTGGGTCAGAGGTCCAAGTCTAATGGGTCATTTAGCTGTGGGGACTTAATAAGGTGTAGAAGTCTGGATTTTTCATCCTTTGTTTTTAGATTAATGAGGATTAATAATGGTTTTCAAAGTGTTTAAAAAATTACTGGTATGAGGACAGTGCTGCATACATTTTTAAGAAATAAAAATATAATTCAAGCAATAAAGTAACCAATTGAAAAATAATGCACAGCTAAAATATTGGTTTTCATTCTCAACATAAAATGATGTCCAGCAATCTGGAATATTTAGCAAGCAGAGTATAAGGTAACCGAAAAAGTGCTGTGATCTCAGTGGGACGTTGATTGAACATATGTGAAGAATGTAGGCTTGCAGTTATATAAAATAAACAGACACTGGGTTTCTTGATAGAAGATTACCAAAATAGCACTATTCATAGGTCTTTCTATTTTTTAGCATCTTTCACCATATTTCTTCTTTGTATCTTCCTACTACCTATTCTGTACTCCAGTTATTAAAAATAAGGTAAGGAAAATGATTATCTAGGGGAACAGAGTTACAGAATTTGTCAATATTGAAATTTTACTTAAAAATTAATAGAGTTTGGATTTGTTAGTCATTGTATAAGCTATTCTATGATCTAGATAGAATTTTTCAGTATTCCTAGTCTATGTCATCATGAAAAACATAGCAAAATATTCTTTTTCTTGGATCATCAAATCCTCTTGGGAGTTATTTGTATTGTAGTGGGCTCTGTTTGTATTCCAGAGAATGAAAACTGGTCTGTGGATCTGCCTGACTGATTATTCATGACTCCAGTTTTAGCCTCTATCAGTCTTGTTATGTTGAGTAAGTCAACAGCAGAATGCTTATCACCGCTGCCTCTCCTCTCAATTACGCTTTTATCTTGGCTCCCATTATTGTAAAATACCTTCTTTAGTGCCTGATGCAACTTGAGTTTTTTAGTTTAAGCGCTCTTCTTTGTTTACTTCTTCTGTACTCTTCTGTATTTTCTATTCTGTGATCCTCACTATAACTTAGATACAGATAACACTCATTTTATCATACATTAGCAGAAACAGACTTAGAAAAATAAATTGACTTTTTCAGGCCGATAAATCAGGTATTTATCATGATGAAATTCAAACCTTGTACCATTTATTACTAATATCTGTTGTTTTCTTAAAAGCCATGGTTGAGTTGTGCTCAGAGGATAAATATAGAGAAGTACCTTCCAGTAGAGTCATCTGCTAGGACACAGCCTCACAAGCTTTCTGTTTTCCTATGTAGTGTATTTCAACAGACTACATTTTCATCTCTAGCATGCTTTCTCACTCTGATTTCATGTTTCTCATCTCTCAACCCTTTTAAGATACCCCCAAAATTGCTTCTGATTTTATATTATGCTTGAATTTCCTTAATATTTCTCTAGCAGCATATCTGCAACTTGCTAGGGAGAAGCCTACAGAGGGTCAAATGATGCCCTGTCTACCTCAGAGGGTAAGTGTTTCTCTGATCTTCAACTTGATGTGTGTACAGGAAACATGCACTTTCTCCATAGTGTTTGTTTCAAATGAGAAAACCGAGAACTGGTTTCTGTTTCTTTTCTTTTCTAAAAGTCACTAAAATCCTGAGACTGGGACCACCTACAACCTGTTCACTTAAATAGTCCCCAAGTAGCTTTTTCTCCAGGAATGCTCCTCTAGATTCTGATTTTATCCTCTCATTTATGAATTTTTTTCTTCTGTGATAGACTTGTTGAAACAAAAGAAAAATGTTCTTACACTCTTGAGAAAAATCTAGCCACGTCCTACCTTGTTTATTCCAAAGAGCCATGCATAGCACAGGGCTGTACCATCCTGACAAAACCTCTGAGAGTACAAAGAAGGAAGCATTTATTTAGGCTCATGATTTTAAAGATTTGGTTCTTGGTCAGGTGGCTAAATTGCCCAAGGTATGTGATGGGGCAAAGCCTCATGATGGAAGGAAGAAGTAAGGAGAGCTGCTCACATTATGGAGTAGAGATAGAATCAGAGACAAGGAGGTGCTGGAGACTTGGCATAGCTCAAATGATTCAACTACCCAGTCACACATACCCTAGGCCACATTTCCTATACCCATCTGATAATGCTTTCATATTATGAGTTCTTCAAGAGAATAATTATTCGATAACTTATAGCCCTTAGGATTTAAGTACTCCCCAGTGCCCACCCGGTGCCAGCAGAGCATTGTATATTTGAATTCTCCTCCAGGGGCTATCTTTTAGTAGAATCATAACACTATACAGAGATTCTCCAAAGTGAGAAATATCTGTTTTATGTAGGAGCCTTCAAAACTGATCTATAGAAATCTTTCTGAGAACATGTAACATTGGACAATAGTAAAACAGAAAAGTGAATTTATGTTCTTTCAACAGATACAGCTTGATTGTTGAGAATGTGAGCAACATATCATGTCGTCAGTAGTAAACAAATATGGTGCAGATATGGCACCTTTCATCATAAACAGGCAGGCCTCAACTGAGTGAAGCTTTTCAGTTTTGTTGTACTAGGAGTATAGCTACGTCATCCAGGTTGTAAGCTACATTCCTAAAGACAGCAATTTCCTAAAAACTCTTTGGAAAAACATAAAACTCTTAGATTAATTATATAATTGGTATTATTACATATTGTATTTTGAGTCTTTCATTTGATTTTCCTGTCTTCCTTCCATGAAATCTACATATTTTTCTTATTTTCCCTACCATATAGTGCTTAGTGCTTCTCTTGGACAAATCCGTCTCTTGCTCCTGTCCTTCGCACTAAGTACCGTGCCCATCGCTCCCATTCCACAAATAAAGTCTTTACTCAACTCTTAACTATGCTGCATAAAATTTCATGATGGCTGTGATTAATATAAACAAGGCCAGAGTAATACTGAAATGTGAAAACAGTAAACATGGAAAACAGTTTTCTAGAGTTAACATGACTATTACAGTTCTCCTAAAAGGGATTTCAGCCAGAGTGATAAATATTTCTTTCCTAGGTCAGAATCTTTTCATCTAAGTATTGCACAGCAGCATTCTAGAGTTGATTGACCCAATGCCCTGATGCTGGTTCTATGAACATATTCCATACCTTATCTCTACTTTTGTCTATTAAGTGTGAAGTTATTATGGATGTCTTCTATTTTATATGTGGAAGGCACTACAATGAGGAAGATTAAAGGGAAGACTGGAAACAAATTCAAGATGTGAAATGACTTTCTCATTTTCCATTTTCTTTCCTTGTTAATAAAAAGTCACTTTACAGCAATGAGATTTTTAGCAAAGTACTTGTTAATAATTCCCTGTTCTAGTTTCGGGACATAACACAAGATCTTCTCAAACAGAATTGTTGGAGTTCTGTATGAATTAAATTAGTAATATATATTAGATTATTTTTATTGTCAAGATAATTGTACAAATAGTGAGTTCACTTTGACATTTTCATGCTCTGTTCAAAAAAATACAAATGACCTACACACCATGTTTGTTACTTAGGTGTTTATGAATATTTACACTATTTTATTACTTTTTGAATTAAATTGGTTAATACTTAATGTTTTAGGGCCTCTCACATTCTGCCTTTTCTATTTTCCTATAACTCTTATCAGTTTTAGCTACTTTATCTCATGTTTCATTCTTAAGTGGATTTTTTTTTATGTACGTTATTGCATTTGTCTCTTTTTCCTACAACATGTAAACACAATGAAAGCAGAGAAATTTTCTAATGATACTTCTCTAAATT
>JADRCD010164622.1:0-11226 GCA_019843815.1 Montemys delectorum | reverse complement strand
AAGAGTAACTGTCTGGGCATTGTTGAATTAAAGCATGCATGTGAAGTAACCTGCAGAATCACATCTCTACCAACTCTCTAAAAATCCTCTATGTTAGGTGAAGTTCTACAGTGAGAGATATTTATCTCTGGTATTAATGACCAGTGGTTTGGTTCAGAGTTACAACTATAATAAAGACATACATCACCATGAACTGATGATATATTCTAGAGTAAAATGAGCAGATATTGTTAATGATTTATATTGTTTCTACATATTCCTGACCTGCTAGGAGAGTACCCAGGTACATTGGAGAGAAAAGTTTTCCTTCAAGTAATGTTTTGCTAATCTTGCTAAACACCACAAACATAAAATCCAAATTACTATACAGAAGTCTGAGATATTTCTCCTTCATTCTTTATTGAAAAATGAAATAAAGCTGCAGGCAGCAAAGATAATCAACATGGAATCACTAGTGAATTTAAATTTGCTTAAATTTAAATTTATTAGGTTACTTAAATCTTTCAGCTTTTCAATATACATAAAACAACAATTTGTAATGCTTACTGAGATTTGCATTTTGTATTCTTTCATAAAAGTCAATGTATTAAACTAAAATTTAAATATAGTCATAAAACTCTTCACCTTTTAAATTAAAGTGTCTGGTTCCTCAAATTGCAACATTCTCCAAGGAAATAGGTCAATAATGGGTAAAGGAGCGGAATGAAGACAGAGGTTGAATCAGTGTATCCTGTATATTCCCACCTATCTCCATGATTGTTCCATACTCTTAGCTTCCCTATTTTCTCAGGTGGACTTGTAACTATTTAAATTCCATATAGAGATATTTTAAGCTATTATAAATCTCTTACAAATGTATATTTACTGAAAATATCTGAGTGTTCCTTGTTATATGAGAAAATTTTAGGAAGACTTAAATATAGAGTTTCATTCAAGAAATAATTCTAGTCATACAGAAGAAAATGCCTTTATAAGGTAATAAATAAAAAGGTAAAATAGTATGGGCCTACAATTCAGATTTCACAACAGCATCTTAAAACTAATATGGCATCTGTGTGTGCTCTCTTTACTAATATTCTTGTAAGATGATTTGATATGATTTGATTTCAGTGGGCCTCATCTCTGTACTTCTCAGTGTGGAATTCTTATATACACACATCTTTAAATTTAAGTACACAGTCAAGTTCTTTAACTTTAGAGGCTCCAGGTAGATAATACCATATCTTGTCATTATAATTTGCTGTGATAAATGATAAAGAACATCCATTCTTAAGTTTGCACATCACTCTCTTAGATGATTAGGTAGACTGAGCAGGCTTTGAACTCATAGAGAACTATCAGGTCTACTTCTGCCTATGGAGTGATGCTATTCAAGACATGCATGGCACACTTGGTCTGAAATGCTATCTGATCAAACTCATGTCTCCTGTCAGTGATGATGACTGATAATGATGATGTCATCCTTCTATCTCTTTACTAACACAATAATTATATGGTTGTCACAAAAAGAGTGATACTAGGCTCATTTTTTTTTTACATTCTCTGGAATACTTTGTACATCACAGTAAGCTCATACATTATAGGGAATATGTGCTCATTTATGAATCAAGAAAACAAAACTTTAAAATTATATAAAGTCAATGTCATGATATTTTGATGCATATAAGTTCATTTTCTTTTTAAATAAATCTATCACTGTACTTCTTGAGTTTGTAAGCTGTGTATTTTTTGGAACTTATGTTCTTAATATAGTATGTTTTTTATGTTATTTCACACAGAATACTCTATTCACACCATTTCTATACATTCCTGTTCCCCCTCAAAATTTTCCCATGCTCCTCTACCTCCATGTCAAAAAGAAAGAAGGAGAAAAAGAAAGAAAGAAAGAAAGAAAGAAAGAAAGAAAGAAAGAGTAAAAGAAAAAGAGCTTTGGGCCAATTCCACTTAAGAATATTGATGCAAAAATAATCAATAAAATTCTCCCAAAGAGGACCTCGGCCTTGTGAAGGTTTTGTGCCCCAGTGTAGGGGAATGCCAGGGCCAATAAGTGGGAGAGGGTGGGGTGACAGGCATGGGGAAGGGAGAGGCAAAAGGGGTTTGTTCTTGTCTTTGTTTGTTTGTTTGTTTGTTTGTTTGTTTTGGAGGGGAACCTGGGAAAGGGAAAATGTACATGTAAATAAAGAAAATACCTAATTAAAAAGTAAAAAAAAAATTCTCACAAACCAAATATAAGAACACATCAACACAATTACTTACCATGATCAAGTACTTTATCCCAAGATGCAGAGATTGTTCAATATGTGGAAATCTATCAACATAATCCACTATATAAACAAACTCAAAGGAAAAAAATCACATGATCATCTCAGTAGATGCTGAGAAAGCATTTGAAAAAATACAACACCCCTTCATGTTAAAAGTCTTGAAAAAGTCAGGAATTCAAGGCCCATACCTAAATATAATAAAAGCAATGTACAGCAAACCAACGCCAATATCAAATTAAATGGAGAGATACTTTAAGCAATCCCACTAAAATTAGGGACAAGACAAGGCTGCTCACTGGTATGCATATCTATTCAATATAGTACTCAAATTTGAGCCCTACACAATAGTCACAAATAATATAAAATATCTTGGTGTAACTCTAACAAAGCAACTGAAAGATACATATGACAAGAACTTTAAGTCCCTGAAGAAAGAAATTAAAGAAGATCTTAGAATATGGAAAGATCTCCCATGTTCATGGATCAGCAGGACTAGTATTGTAAAAATGGCCATTTTACCAAAAGCAATCTGCAGATTCAATACAATCACCATGAAAATCCCAACTAAATTCTTCACAGAGATCGAAAGAGCAATTCTCAAATTCATCTGGAATAATAATAATAATAATAATAATAATAATAATAATAATCAACTCAGAATAGAAAAAACAACTCTCAACAATAAAAGAACATCTGGAGGAATAATGATCCCTGGCCTCAAACTGTAATACAGAGAAATAATGATAAAAACTGCATGGTATTGGTACAGTGACAGACAAGTCAATCAATGGGATAACAATTAAAACACATAAATAAACGCACACACCTCTAGACAATTGATGATTGACAAAGAAGACAAAATCATACAGTGGAAAACAGAAAGCTCCTTCAACAAGTGGTGCTGGTCTTACTGGTGGTCGGCACATAGAAGAATTAAAATTGATCCATATTCATCACCTTGTATAAAGGTCAAGTCCAAGTGCATCAAGGACCTTAATATAAAACCAGATACACTGAATTTAATAGAAGAAAAAAGTGAGAAATAGCCTCAATCTAACACATTGGCACAGAGGAAAATTTCCTGAACAGAACACTGATGGCCCAGGCTCTAAGATAAACAATTGACAAATGGGATCTCATGAAACTTAAATATTTCCGTATGGCGAAGGACACTATCAGTAGAACAAAACTACACTCTACTCTCCCTCTGATTGACTGCAACTATTCAAAATATACTAAGAACTCAAGAAGTTAGCCTCCAGAGAACCAAATAACCCAATTGAAAAATGAACTACAAAAGTTAAACAGAGAATTCTTAACAAAGGAATCTTGAATGGCCAAGAAACACTTAAAAGAAATGTTCAACATCTTCATCAGGGAAATTCAAATCAAAATGACCCTGAGATTCCATCTTACATCAATTAGAATGGCTAAGATCAAAAACTCAGGCAACAGCAGGTGTTTGTGAGGATGTGGAGAAAGAGGAACATTCTTCTATAGCTGGTGGGATTGCAAACTGGTATAGCCACTATGGAAATCAATCTGGTGGTTCCTCAGAAAATTGAAAATAGTTCTATCTGAAGACCCAGCTATACCAGTCCTGGGCATATACCCAAAAGATGCTCCAACATATCACAAGAACAAGTGCTCCACTCTATGCATAGCAGCATTACTTATAGTATCCAGAAGCTGTAAACAATGCAGATGTCCCTCAAACGAAGAATGGATAGAGAAAATGTGGAACATTTAGACAATGGAATGTTAGTCAGCTATTAAAAAGGAAGACATCACAAATTTTGCAGTCAAATGGATGGAGCTAATATAATACCATCTTGAGTGAGATAACGCAGACCCAAAGGACATGCATAGTATGTTTTCACTGATAGGTGGATATTAGTCAAAGACTTCAGAATACGAATGAAGCTTAACAAGAAGGAAGGCCCAAGTATGTATGCTTCAATCCCACTTTGAAATATGCTGCAAAGTGGAGTAGGGAAAGGGTAAAAACACTCAAAAATCCCAGACACTGGTGATGTGAGAGGCTCCCAGGACCAAATAGGGGAGACATTATCCGAAATGCACAACAGTGGGGAGATAGAACCAGAAGAGACCACCTTCAGTAGATAGACACATCCCCTAGTTGAGGGATGGGGCCACTCACCCATCAAAATTTTGACCCAGAATTGTTCCCATCTAAAGGAAATGCAGGGACAAAAAATGAAGAAGATACTGAAGGAAAGTTCATCAGAGACTGCCCCAACTTGGGATACATCCCATATGCAGACACCAAACTCCAGCACTATTGCTGATGCCAAAGATATGCTTGCAGACAGGAACCTGGCATGGCTGTCCTCTGAGAAGTTCTACCAGTACCTGACTGAGACATGCAGATCCTTAAAACAAGCCATTGGACTGAGCCCAGGAACACTTATGGAAGAGTTTGGGGAAGGACTAAAGAAGCTGATGGGGGTTGTAAGCCCATGGAAAGAACAACAGTATCAACATGGACACATCTGAACTCCCAGAGGCTAAGTCATCAACCAAAGAGTATACACTGGCTGGTCCATGACCCCTTCTACATATGTAGCTGAGGACTGCCCTGTCTAGCCTCAGTGGGAAGGGATTAGATTGGTCCTGTGGAAGTTTAATGCCCCAGAGAATGGTGATGCTAGGGGGTGAGATGGGTGTTTGGGGGAGTACCCTTTTAGAGGCAAATGGGAGGAGGGATGGGGTTTGGTCTCTTGAGGAGAGACTTGGAAGAGGGACAACATTTGAAATGTAAATAAATAAAATGATTTATCCAAGAGTGTAAGTCAATGAATGACAACCTGAGGTTGTCCTGTGACTTCTGTACAGGTTCCACCAACATGCATCCATGTGTATGCACATGTGCATGTGCAAACACAAATACACATAGATTAATAAGTATGTCAATATCACAGTGTGAACATGCTTTCTGTGCATGCAACTAAACTGTTTCTGAGTTTTCATGAAACAAGCCTGTTTCAGCTGGGACCACAAAAGTAATTATTTCTAGAATGGGAAACAGATATAACATATGTTAGTTACCATGTAAGCATGTAATTTCCATAACGTAATCATTGTCTCCTGTCAAAAGCACTGTGGAGCTAAGCCTCATCGATACTTACTTTATTTGATAATCAAGTGAAGAAAGTATTACTTATTAAGGTTTTTCTGAATGGGTGACTTTGCATCATGGCTAATTCTGTTATGTCTAATTTATTCCTTTATTATTTAGGTAAAAACAATGATGTTTATAAAATTCATGGAGTTTTCCTTTTGCTGCTTTTTCACACTAAAGCATGATGAGTCCTACATATCCACTTGGTTCTTAAAACATAGTTCTTTTTCATGCACCATGAATTAAATAATGTGATTTAGCCACAACAGATCCCCAAAACTAATACGAGGAGAGAGATATTACCTAACAGATTATCAATAAACTCTTTGGAATAATATGGGCTCTCATCTACAAGATTTGCAAATGCCTCAAATTCCATATAAGTATAAGAATTTGTCACAATTCTGAATTAGATATGTGTTATCTTCATATAATTTTCCATAATTATTCAGAGCCCTGAGGATTCACTTAGAGAATCATGTCATTCTTTTTCAATCTCATAAGATAAAAAAATATCTTAATATGTTCCCTTTCAGAGTCTCAATTTACTTAGCTTTGAATATGTAATAGATTTGAGGCTAGTTTGCATTATAAATTGTTTCTTTTTCAAATCAAGATATACGGCTAGATATGTTGTTTGGGGGGGAGGGTGAGCCATGCACATGTGTTCTTTTCATTAACTAGGTAACATGCTCAATCTGTCGCAAGATATCTGCCTCTGTCTCTTACTCTTTCTGACAAGCTTACTCCTCATAACATTTGAAGAAATACACCTTAAATTGCCAAAAACACCTTTTTTCCTGAAAGATAAACTCTTGAGATTCTACATTCAGAGTAGACTATACTCATATGTGGGACTTACTATTCCATAATTGTCTTTAAAAAAACACTCTGAAAATCATTAATAACCAGTTCGTGAGAGTGTACTCTTTGAGAATTCAAGAAAGCATGCTGTTACTTGCTCTTCAATTCTGGACTATCTTCCCCTGTGAAGAACAGATGCTTTCCACATGTGGGATGATCAGAGACATCGGCTGTGTGTTCATTGACACTCATTAAGCCACTTGTCACCATTTCCTAGTGCCCTCCATCCACCTCGTCTGCCCTTTATCTTTCACTTAAAAAAAAATCTTTAGTCTTTTTTACACTCCAGTCGTTATCCCAGTTCAGTTGTGCCCTCTGACAGTTTCTCATCCCATTCCTCCTTTTTCTCTAAGAAGATATCTACAACTCAGACCCCCAGTCCTCCCCATTCTCTGGGGTCACAAGTCTCTTGTCTTCTCCCACTAAGTCCAGACCCAGCAGACCTCTGCTGTATATGTGTTTGGGCCTCAGACCAGCTAATGTATGATGCCTGATTGGTGGCTTAGTGTCTGAGAGATCTCAGGGCTCCAGGTTAGTTGAGACTGCTGGTATTCCTATGGGGTCGCTCTCCTCCTTAACTTCTTTCAGCATTTCCCTAATTTGACCACAGGGGCCCCAGAGTTCTGTCCATTGGCTGGGTGTAAGTATCTGCTTCTGTCTCAGTCAGCTACCTGTTGGACCTTTCAGAGGGTAGCCATGCTAGGCACCTGTCTGTAAGTACATCAGTAATAATATCAGACCTTGGAATCTTCCCTTCACTTTATTTTTACTGTTGTTTTGGTTTTGGTTTTCTCTATTGAGTCAGGATCTCAGGTAGCTCTGGTTGATTCTGAACTCATTGTGTGACTGGATATAACCTTGAGTACCACTGCCTCCACCTCCTGAATTTTGGGATTGCAAGTATGTGGTACCTCAATTCTCTTTAGAACAAGATTAGCTATTCACATATCCCCAGTATTTTAAGAGTCCTGAAGGCATAAGTAGAAAAAACAAACAAACAAACAAACAAAAAAAAAAACCCAAGAAACTCAGAAGTAAGGATTAAATGCCAGGGGACAATCCAGATTGTATAATGATACAAATTTATGTTTAGCTTCTCATGGGACAAAGCACCTTAGGAACAACTTTCTGAAACTTACTGTTTGGAAATATAATATAAAGCTAGTGTCTTTTCATTCTCATATATTCATAAAGTATTGAGAATCAGGAAGCTTTGGATAACACTGTTCTAATAGTCCATGGTAGACTGTGTTATAAAACATCTAACTAATTAATCAAAAAAGTAAAAACAACGGCATGACTCTATTAACATGACTTACAATAATTTTGAAAGGTTTAGTTTGAAAATGGTGGAACATCTGACTCTATCACTGAATATATGTCTTTAAAGGTTCAGACAATTAGTAACAGCTGTCAAGACATGATCTCAAAATAACAACAAAAAACAAAACAAAACAAAAAAACAAAAAAGCAAAAAAAAAAGATTAAAAGGGTGGTTCAAACATAGCTGCTTTACAAAAGAAATTCATCTTCTTGATTGCTACTCATAAGTTTCACACTGAGCAAAGAAGTCACAAGTACACCTGAGACAGGCAAAGGGGACATTCTTCTCTAGTAATAGTCACTGTAATTATGATAAGTAGAAGGTCATGAATTAAATGGGTGGACAGGGTAACTATAGAAATATAAGCTAAAAAAAAAAATCTCCTAAAATGTCCAAAGACTGATTGGTCACAAAGATTCACTTTAATTTGTATTTGATAGTACTTATTTATTTGATCAGCAATAGAGGATGGATTAAAAAGGCCTTGATGTTTTTGTTAAGTTTATTTATCTGTGTCTGTCTGTCTGTATTTGGTCACATGTATATTGTGACCTGTGTGTTGAGTTCAAAGAACAAGTTTCAGGCGTCAGTTTTCTCCTTCTACCATGTAGAGTCCAGGGATTGAATTCAACTCATTAGGCTTGGTGACCACAGGACTGGTGAGCCATTTCACAAGCCCCCAAAGACATTTTATTGTTGTTTTGTGTTTTATTTATATGCTTCATTTAAATAACAATTTCCAGATAAGAGATCTCAGAGGGAGGCATCCATTGTAAACCAATGAATGTTGAATGTTAACTATGCCAAGGCTGTTGTAAGCCATGGGTATCTCCTTGGAGGGTAGGTAAGCCTGTTAATAATCTTATATCAGTTAAATGAAGTTTTTTCATTCTTTAGTTTATATTTTTATATATAAATTATAACATATGGTATGTATATAGTTACACATGGTGAATATATAGCATACATTATAATGTATAAACATAATATGTAACATTTTATATGTGTCAATAATATATTAAAATATATGATATAATATACATATAAATATATATTTACTTTAGAGTCATATGACATTTCTTGTCATATATTGCTTTGGGAATATATGTATCTTACTTCTACTTACTTTGTCATGAGCACTTGTATCACTTCAGAGAAATCATTTGAAATGGATTCTCATTGATGTCATGACACAAAAAATGAAATTGGTTATACATGACAAGACAAGATATTACTCTCAACTATTATCAGTAACACTTGAAATCCTTTCCACAAAGAAAAAAACACAAAGTAAATAAAATGGACTAAGTTGTGATGACACAGAACCAACCATTGGCCTATAGACTTTAATGTAAAACTGGAGATATTGGTATTGAAACATTCTTTAAGTACATTAAACTCTATCTTTTTTCTATAGTTCCCCACAATGTCACCTGAATTTATGCTTAACAAAACAGGGGGACATTATCAAAACTGCATTTATAACTTATTAATACTAGGTAACAGACAGATGTGTTAGCTCACAGTCATAATCTCAGTACTTGGATAAGTCAAGGCAGGAAGATTGAGAATTCAAAGCCAGACTAAGCTTCTAACACAATATGGGGTCTCAAGACATAAAAGCCTGTGGGTATGGATATAATTAATCAATATGCAAGCATGGGGACATGAGTTTAATCTCAAAAAACCACAAAAAAGCCAGGGTAGCAACAAGTGCCCAGAAGCCTAGCTCTGTGGAAATATAGACAGGCTGAGCCCTGGAGCTTACCAGCCCGACAATATAGCCAAATTGTTTAGCTCCAGGTTCAGTGAGAGACCACGTGGCAACAAAAAGATAGAGAACAGCCAAGAAAGATGCCCAATGTTGCCTGTGGCTTCCATATGCACACACACACACATACACACACACACACACACACACACACACACACACACACACACACATACATATATGCCATTCCCATACATGCGAACAAACAAAAAAACTAGTCCGAATTTCACATTGTCAATGGACCAGAAGAAAATCATAGATGAAGACTCTAACTTAAATTATAACTTCATCTATGTTTGAAGGCTTTTCTGTATAAAGTCAACACACTACTTATAAATTTGAAACTGTATTTCATGTGGACCTTAGTGTCGGTCCAATTCTATCAGCTAATATCAAATTCTTTTGTTTAAAGACGCTTGTGGTTGCAAATGTTGTTTTGATTATCAGGTAAGTTCCTTGTTCCTTGATAAAGTACAAATGATGCCCACTTAAGCTTGCAAAAATTATTTTGTGTTCTTACAGAGAAAATCGTGTGTTTTAGGAGAAAGAGTACTTCTGTGAATTGGAAAACTTCACCACTGATCCTGAATTTATTGCCCACATGCTGTTTGGCGTTACCATCACAGTTCCCAGAATTTCAAATTACTCACATGTGAAATGAGTTTCTCCACCTCACCACCAGTATGAGCTTACCAAGAATGATATGAAAATTAATCAGGGGAGTCTTTAATCTCTTTATTGCTGCTTTAGGAAATACATTTTCAAATGAATAAATCATAGTTACATTGCTTTCTTAATCGCCTCAAAATAATACTTTCAATTTAATGATTTCGAAAGGAGCAATCAGATTCAATCACCCTGCTCTCTGAGTGGAAGAAGGCAATGGCCACGAACTTCAACACGCTGTGATGTGTTCTCTGTAGACACAAGACTGCTCACCAGCCTGCTGTTCCCACTGTGATTCAGAATAAAACGTACACAGCTGCTCCTCTGCAGTGAAATGAAGATATCCATATTAAGCAAGCACAATTGAGCAGATGATGATTATTCTCAAAAGATCAAAACAACACCTTGCTTTGCTGGAAGTCTTGAGACAGATGGTTCAAAGCTCTGCAGCATATCACAGGAAATAAGGCTTTATGGAGAAATTCACTGATTTGACATGACATGTTAAGGAGCTATGCTCTAGAAAACACAATAAACACACTGATTAGGATTATCATTTTAGCATAATAGAAGTTCCATAATAGTTACAAACAATATCAGACTGTAATAAAAAACTGTACTCATGTAAACAAATATGACTTTAAGTTAGTTGTAGCAGGAGGATCCAGAACACACAGCAAATCTGATACAGCCTTGCTTTATGACCATTTCAAGGCAAATATCCTCATGATTAAAAAATTCAGAAGGCATTGGAATATGGTGTTGTGTTTGAAATATGGTGGATCAACCTGATAGTTTTATTTCACAGGGTTCTTAGAGTCCAATATTCTAAAATGAACCACTCTGGTAATATTTTTTTAAACATAAAAGTTGGCAAATTTCGGAGTACAATACTATACTTAGGACATGGAATATAACAAGGGATCCCAAATCCTTCTTTGGACTTCTTGCACCACTTTGCAGTGTATGTGTCTGAGCAGGCCAGTTACTGAAAGATGTGAGGTGCACCAGCCCAAGTCTCGGTCTTGGATTCGGTATGGGGACTTTTCAACCCTGGGCAAGGCAGGAATTCTCACTGGAGATGGTAAAACTGTTACCAATAAACTTCAAACTTATGATTCCTATGTGTATTTAACTTTCCTGAAAATGCAATGTTTAATGAGTTGAATATATAAAGAAAGAATTAAATACATTT
>JADRCD010164588.1:0-10966 GCA_019843815.1 Montemys delectorum | reverse complement strand
ATTTAGCTCTGTACCCCATTTTTAAATAGGGTTATTTGGTTCTCTGGAGTCTAACTTCTTGAGTTATTTGTTTGTACTGGATATTAGCCCTCTGTCAGATATAGGATTGTTGAACATTTTATCCCAATTCATTGATTGCCTTTTCCTATTGACAATGTCCTTTGTCTTACAGTAGCTTTACAATTTCCTGAGGTCCCATTTGTTAATTCATGATCTTAGAGCATAAGCTATTGGTGTTCTATTCAGGAAATTATCCCCTGTGCCTATATGCTCGAGGCTCTTCCCCACTTTCTTTTCTATTAGTTTCAGTGTTTATGGTTTTATGTGGAGGTCCTTGATCCACTTGAACTTGAACTTTGTACAAGGAGATAGGAATGGCTTGATTTGTATTCTTCTACATGCTAACCACCAGTTGAGCCAGCACCATTTGTTGGAAATGTTATCTTTTTTCCACTGTATGGTTTTAATTCCTTGTTCAAAGATCAAGCGGCCATAGGTTTGTGGGTTCATTTCTGGATCTTCAATTCTATTCCATTGATCTACCTGCCTGTCACTGTACCAGTACCACACACTTGTTATCACAGTTGCTCTGTAGTACAGCTTAAGGTCTGGGATGGTGATTTCACTAGAGGTTCCTTTATTGTTGAGAATAGTTTTGGCTATCCGGATTTTTTTGTTATTCCAGATGAATTGGCAAATTGCTCTTTCTAAGTCTGTGAAGAGTTGAGTTAGAATTTTGATGGAGATTGTATTGAATCTGTAGATTGCTTTCTGCAAGATAGCCATTTTTTATTGTATTAATCCTGCCAATCCATGAGCATGGGAGATCTTTCCATCTTCTGAGATCTTCTTCAATTTTCTTCTTCAGAGACTTGAAGTTCTTGTCAAACAGATCTTTTACTTGCTTAGTTAGAGTCACACCAAGGTATTTTATATTATTTGTGACTATTCTGAAGGGTGTTGTCTCCCTACTTTCTTTCTCAGCCTGATTATCCTTTGTGTAGAGGATGGCCATTGATTTTTTTGAGTTAATTTTATATCCAGCTACTTTGCTGAAGTTGTTTATCAGGTTTAGGAGCTCTCTGGTGGAATTTTTGAGGTTACTTATGTATACTATCATATCATCAGCAAATAGTGATAATTTGACTTCTTCCTTTCCAATTTGTATCCATTTGATCTCCTTTTGTGGTCTAATTGCTCTGGCTAGGACTTCAAGTACAATATTGAATAGGTAGAGAGAGTGGGCAGCCTTGTCTAGTCCCTGATTTTAGTGGGATTGCTTCAAGTTTCTCTCCATTTAGTTTGATGTTGGCTACTGGTTTGCTGTATATTGCTTTTCCTATGTTTAAGAATGGGCCTTGAATTTCTGATCTTTCCAAGACTTTTATCATGAAGGGATGTTGGATTTTCCCAAATGCTTTCTCAGCATCTAATGAGTTGATCATATGGTATTTTCTTTTAAGTTTGTTTATATAGTGAGTTACGTTGATGGATTTCTGAACCATCCTTACATCCCTGGGATGAAGCCTACTTGATCATAATGGATGATCATTTTGATGTATTCTTGGATTTGGTTTGCAAGAATTTTATTGAGTATTTTTGCATTGATATTCATAAGGGAAATTAGTCTGACGTTTTCTTTCTTTGTTAGCTCTTTGTATGGTTTAGGTATAAGAGTAATTGTGGCTTCATAGAATGAATTGTGTAGAGTGCCTTCTGTTTCTATTTTGTGGGATAGTTTGAGGAGTATTGGTATTAGGTCTTCTTTGAAGGTCTGATAAAACCCTCCACTAAACCCACCTGGTCCTGGGCTTTTATTGGTTGGGAGACTATTAGTGACTCTTTCTATTTCATTAGCAGATATGGGACTGTTTAGATCATTGATCTGATCTTGATTTAACTTTGGTACCTGGTATCTGTCTAGAAAATTATCCATTTCATCCAGGTTTTTCAGTTTTGTTGAGTATAGGCTTTTGTAGTAGGATCTCATGATTTTTTGGATTTTCTCATATCTGTTGTTATGTCTCCCTTTTTATTTATGATCTTGTTAATTAGGATAATATCTCTGTGCCCTCTACTTAGACTGGCTAAGGGTTTATCTATTTTGGTGTTTTTCTGAAAGAACCAGCTCCTAGTTTGGTTGATTCTTTGTATAGTTTTTTTGTTTGTTTGTTACTATTTGGTTGATTTCAGCTCTGAGTTTGATTATTCCCTGCCTTTGACTTCTCTTGGGTGAATTTGCTTCTTTTTGTTCTAGAGCTTTCAGATGTGCTGTCAAATCGCTGATGTATTCTCTCTCCATTTTCTTTTTGGAGGCACTTTAGAGTTATGAGTTTTCCTCTTAGGACTGCTTTTATTTTGTTGTGTAAGTTTGTGTATGTTGTGCCTTCATTTTCATTAAACTCTAGAAAGTCTGTAATTTCTTTCCTTATTTCTTCCTTGATCAAGTTATCATTGAGTAGAGTACTGTTAAGCTTCCACATGTATGTTACTAAGGAGCAGCCTTAGTCCATGATGATCTGATAGGATGCAAGGAATTATTTCAATCTTCTTGTATCTGTTGAGGCTTGACCTGTGACCAATTATATGGTCAATTTTGGAGAAGATACCATGAGGTGGTGAGAAGAAGGTTTTGTTTTAGGATAAAAAGTTCTATAGATATCTAATAAATCTATCTGCTTCATAAATTCTGTTAGTCTCACTTTGTCTTTGTTTAGTTCTGTTTCCATTATCTGTCCATGGCAGAGAGTGGGGTGTTGAAATCTCCCACTGTCATTTCAGTGCAATGTGTGATTTGAGCTTTAGTAAAGTTTCTTGTATGAATATAGATGCCCTTGCATCTGGAGCATAGAGGTTCAGAATTGAAAATTCCTCTTGGTAGATCATAACTTTGATGGACATGAAGTGTCCCTCTTTATCTTTTTTGATCACTTTAGGGTGAAAGTCAATTTTATTCAATATTAGAATGGCTACTCCAGCTTTTTTCTTTGGACCATTGGCTTGGAAAATTATTTTCCAGCCTTTTATTCTGAAGTCATGTCTGTGTTTGACACTGAGATGGGTTTCCTGTACGCAACAAAATGTTGAGTCCTGTTTACATACCCAGCCTGATAGTCTATGTCTTTTTATTGGGGAATTGAGTCCATTGATATTAATAGATATTAAGGAAAGATAACTGTTGCTTCCTGTTATTTTTGTTGTTAGAGTTGGAATTCTGTTCCTGTGGCTATCTTCTTTTAGTTTTGTTGGAAAATTACTTTTCTGCTTTTTCAGAGATGTAGTTTTCTTCCTTGTGTTCAATTTTTCCATTTTTTACCCTTTTAAGGGCTGGATTTGTGGAAATATATTGTGTAAATTTGGTTTTGTCATGGAATATCTTGTTTTATATATGGTAATTGAGAATTTTGCTGGGTATAGTATCCTGGGCTGGCACTTGTGTTCTCTTAGGGTCTGTATAACATCTTCCCAGGATCTTCTAGCTTTCATAGTCTCTGATGAGAAGTCTGATGTAATTCTGATAGGTCTGCCTTTTTATATTAATTGACCTTTTCCCCTTTCTGCTTTTAAAATTCTTTCTTTGTTTAATACAATTGGTGTTTTGGTTATTATGTGATGGGAGGAATTTCTTTTCTAGTCCAGTCTATTTAGAGTTCTTAGGCTTCTTGTATGTTCATAGACATTTCTTTCTTTGGATTAGGGAAGTTTTCTTCTATAATTTTGTGGAAGTTATTTACTGACACATTAAGTTGGGAGTCTTCATTCTCTTCATTTGGTCTTCTTATTGGGTCATGGATTTCCTGGATGTTTTGAGTTAGGAACTTTCTGCTTTTTGAGTTTTCTTTGACTGTTGTACCTATGTTTTCTATGGTATCTTCTGCCCTAGAGATTCTCTCTTTTATCTTTTACATTCTGTTGTCATCTATGATTCCTGATCTCTTTCCTAGGTTTTCTAACTGCAAGGTTGTCTCCATTTGTGATTTCTTTATTGCTTTTATTTCCATTCTTAGATCCTATTTGGTTTTGTTCATTTCCTTTGCCTGTTTGATTGTGTTTTCTTGTAGTTCTTTAAGGGATTTTTGTGTTTCTTCTTTAAGGGCTTCTGGCTCTTTACCTGTGATCTCCTGTATTTCTTTGAGGGAGTTATTTATGTCTCTTTTAAAGTCCTGTATTATCATCATGAAAAGTGATTTTATATCTGAATCTTGCTTTTCCATTGTGATGTGTCCAGGACTTGCTATAGTGGGAGAATTGGGTTCTGATGATGTCAAGTAACCTTGGTTTCTGTTGATTATGTTTTATGCTTGCCTCTTACCATTTAGTTGTCTCTAGTGGTACCTGTCTTGGCTATATCTGACTGGAGCTTGTCCTTCATGTGCTTCTGGTTGTGTCAGAACTCTTCAAAGTCAAGCTCTCTCTGTGATCCTGTGATTCTGTGATCTTGTTATCCTGTGATCTTGTGATCCTGTGATCCTGTGATCCTGGGCCTGGTGGAGCACCTGGGGGTAGAGCTTCTTCTGGGTATTATGGGACTAGATGTGGAGTTTGTGTCCAAGGTCTACTCATAGCACTGGTCCAGACAGACTGGAAGGAACCTGTGCCACTGGACTGGTAGAGTTCCTGTGTACCTTGGTAACACTAGTCCCATATACTCCTTGTGTTGGGACAGATGTTGTATCCTCCTCACCTCTGATCCTAAGATCCTGGGAGTGTTAGGACGTTTTCATTGTATGTCAATGTTAGCTTTATTTTTCTTTTCCTTATATGGTCTATCATCTAAATAAGCAGTTGTTATGTAACTATTAAGAGATCAGGAGTTGAGGAGATTTTTCAAGGAAGGGAAACAGTATAATTTTATAAAGAGATGAACAGGATCCATCTAGTGGAGTAGAATTTAAGTCAAATCAGAGATTTGTGGGTTATTCTCACAAGCATTGTACCTCCATTGCCCTAGTATCATGGTAAAAGCCAAAGTTGTTTGGGGATTTCCCTGGGAACCATTTTACCAACAATTCACTTGGGTTTTACTCTGGTACTAAAACTTTCATTAAGTGAAAAGAGATGGCCAATTATGAATCCAACTCCCTTATGACTTAGAAGCTTCATTAGGATCATCTTCATATATTTTAGAACGTTTTCTTTGTAGTGGGCTTCCACACAGACTCTCAAATGCCACTTAATACTAGTTGTCACTCCACTTGTTGCCTTTGTCAAGCCCATCTTCCTCCTTCTTTCCCACCTGTCCTCTACTTCCAATACCTCTGCTTTCAGTCTACCTGTAAAATACACTATACTTGCATCCATTTGCTTGCAAAACTCATGATGTCCTTGTTAACAGCTGAGTAGTATTTCATTGTGTAAATGAACCACATTTTCTGTATCCATTCTTCCTTTGTGGGGCCTCTGGTTTCCAGCTTCTGGCTATCACAAATAAAGCTACTGTGAACATAGTGGAACATGTGCCCTTGTGGCATGGTGGGGCATCTTTTGGGTATATGCTCAAGTAGTATAGCTGGGTCTTCAGGTAGATCTATATCCAATTTTCTGAGTAATATCCAGAAAATATCATCATGAGTGAGGCAACTCAGATCCAAAAGGACATGCATGGAATGTACTTACTAATAAGTGGATATTAACCAAAAAAGTACAGAATACCCAGGATATAATCCACAGAACTCAAGAAGGTTAACTGAAGGGCCCAAGTGAGGATATCTCAGTTCCACTTGAGAGGGAGAAGAAAGCAATCACAAGGGGCAGAGGGAAGGAGAGATCTGGATAGGAAAGGGAACACGGAGGGGAAAAGGGGAACATGATCAAGTACTGGGGGAAAGAGAACAGGACTGAAGCCCTAAGAGCCAGTAGAAAGAATGGAAACAGTCAACTTCAGGAGGTAGGAGGTAAGGGGATCCTATAGAAAATACCAGAGACCTGGGAAGTGAGAGATTCTCAGGACTCAAAGGAAGATCTCTTGGATGAAATGCCACACAGTAGGGAGAGGGAACTTCTAGAGCCCACTTCCAGTAGAAAGACAGGACATCAAGTGGATGGATAGAGTTCCCATCCCACAGTCAAAAACTCTGACCCAGAATTGTTCCTGTCTGAAAGAACTGCAGAGACAAAAATGAAGAGCCAGATGGAAAGGAGATCCAGTGACAGGCCCAAATTGGGATCCAACTCAAGGGGATGCCTCAAGACCTGACACTATTATTGATGTTATGGTATGCTTATAGACAAGAGCCTAGCATGAGTGCCTTCAGAGAGGTCCAACAAGCAGCTGAAAGAATCAGATGCAGATACTTATACCCAACCAATGGACAGAACCCAGGACCCCTGTAGTGGAATTTAGGGAAAAGCCTGAAGAAGCTGAGGAGGGGGACAAGCCCAAAGGAAGACCAACAGTCTCAGCTAACCTGGATCCCAGAAATCTCTTAGACACCAGGCAACATACAATAGCTGATATGAGGCCCCTGATACATATACAGCAGAGGACTGCCTGGTCTGGCCCCAGTGAGAGAAGATACACCTAACCCTAAGAGACTTGAGGCTCCAGATAGTAGGGACGCATTGTGGTGTTGGGGAGAGGGAATAAGGACATCTTCTTGGAGACAGGGGAAGAGGTATGGGATGAGGAACAGTCAGAGGGTGGATTTGGAGAGGGTTAAAGACTGGACTGTAAAAAAAGATTTTAAAAAAGGTACAATCTATTACCCTTTCTAGGGAGATCCATATACACTCCCTCACAGTCTCTTCCCCTTTATACAGTCTCTCTGGGTCTGCAGATTGAACTTGATTATCATTTATTTAACAGATAATATCCCCACTTAAGTGAATATATCATATTTATTTTCTGGATCTAAGTTACCTCATTCAAGGTGAATTTTTCTAGTTTCATTTGTTTGCCTGGGAATTTTATTATGTCATTTTAAATAGCTGAGTATTATTCCATTGTGAAATTTTGTCACATTTTCTTTATCCATTCTGTTGAGGAACATCTAATTTGTTTCCAATTTCTATCTGTTGTGAATAGAGCAACTGTGAACATGGTTGAGTCAGTATACTTGTGGTAGGATGAAGTGTCCTTTGGGTATATGCCAAAGAGAATGTTATAACTGGATCTTAATGTAGATCAATTGCCATCTTTTTGAGGAATTGCCACACAGATTTCCACATTGGATGTACAAATTTGCACTCCCATCGGCAGTGGATAGTTGTTTCCTTATTCCAGAACATTGCCAGCAAAATTATTTATCTTAGTCATTCTGACAGCTGTAAGATGGAATCTCAAAGAACTTTTTGTTGTTTTGTATTTTCCTCATAACTAAGGATATTGAAATTTTCTTTTTTATTAGATGTTTTCTTTATTTACAATATCTCCTTTCCCAAGTTCCCCTCCAAAAGAAAAAATAAAAATAAAATAAAATAAAATAAAATAAGAAAAAAAACCTAAAACAATCCCCTATTCCCTTCCCCCTCCCCCTACTCACCACCCTATTCTCTCCCACTTCCTGGCCCTGGCATTCCTCTACACTGAGGCATAGTACCTTCACAGGCCAAGGTCTTCTCCTCCCAATGATGACTGACTTGGCCATCCTCTGTTATACACATGCTGCTGGAGCCATGAGTTCCCTCATGTGTACTCTTTGGTTAGAGTTTTAGTCCCTGGGAGCTCTGAGGGTACCGACTAACTAGAGGGCACAGAGACATTATCCTAATTAACAAGATCAGAAATGAAAAGAGAGACATAACAACAGACACTGAGGAAATCCAAAAAAATCATCAGAGCCTACTACAAAAGCCTATACTCAACAAAACTGGAAAACCTGGATCAAATGAACAATTTTCTAGACAGATACCAAGTACCAAAGTTAAATCAAGATCAGATCAATGATCTAAACAGCCCCATATCTGCTAATGAAATAAAAACAGTCATTAATAGTCTCCCAATCAAAAATGCCCTAGACCAGATGGGTTTGGTGCAGAGTTTTATCAAATCTTCAAAGAAGATCTAATACCAATACTCCTCAAACTATTCCACAAAATAAAAACAGAGGGTACTCTACTCAATTCATTCTATGAAGCCACAATTACTTTTATACCTAAACCATATAAATACCTAACAAAGAAAGAAAACTTCAGACCAATTTCCCCTATGAATATTGATGCAAAAGTACTCAATAAAATTCTTGCAAATCAAAAATTTCTTTATGTGTTTCTTCTCCATTTCAGTTGACTCTGTTGAGAATTCTCTGTTTAGATATTTATGCCATTTTAATTGGGTTATTTATTCTGTATATTTATTTTTTCTTGAGTTCTTTATATAATTTGGATATTATTTCCCATCATATGTGAAGTTGGTAAAATCTTTTACCATTTCCTAGGCTGTTGTTTTGCATGAATGACCTATACACCACCCAAATATCATCCAATTAAAGCTATTGGTTCTTGACAGTCTCTATTGATGAAGGCAACTTCATGTTATCAAACATGAAGAAATACATTAAATCTAACCAACAAGAAACCGTACTCAAACTAACTAGCATCCATAGTGCTGGAAGGTAATTTTCATACTACTAGAGGAAAAAAGTAATCATCAGTATCAACTATCTACAAATCCAGCAATCTACAACAGCAACCAGCATGTAAGATATGTTGGTGCAATGGTGGCACAAAACCAAGCAATTTCCAATTGCTTTTAAGGCCACTCGATGAGAAAAAATCCATACTAGACACTGGTAAATTGGCCATGAACTTGAGACTACATAAGTCATGGGCCTAATACTATTATTCTGCTAAAGGAACATAGCAATGACTCCTAATGATGTATTGCTACATCCATAAATCAGTGACTTACTCAACCCTCACACAGATAAGCTTCTCTGTGTAGTACACACCAATTAGCAGTGTGATCCATAACTTGACAATGTGCAGAGACTGGCTTTAGAAAGTAACCCTAAAATGCCATCATACTGTTACTTTTTTTGCAGCAAAACTAGCAGTCGGTAGAAGAAAGCATACATTTCCTTCCTGCATTATCAAGGGTGAAAATTATAAGTTTTGACACAATAAATGTGTCCTCAATTAGGATTAACCTTTTCAAAGCATAATGTTTAGTTTCCACAAAAGAATACTATCATCTCTATATTTAGGAATATTTTATAGTAGTATTCTGAACACACACACACACACACACACACACACACAATCTTCACAAAAAATAAAGCTTAGCAACATCACTGGTTTTACCATGTACAATGTAATAGAAAATGAATTACAGTAACAAACATAATAGAATATTCAACTTCAGATGGGCTTGTAGAGGCAGTTGAGTAAAGAGATTAATTAGAGGCAGACCTAATGGCTCATGTCTTTAATCCCAGCACTTGAGAGGCAGAGGCAGGTGGACCTCTCTGAGTTACAGGCCAGCCTGGTCTACAGAGTGATTTCCAGCACAGCCAGTGCTACACAAAGAGACTTTTTCTCAAATAACAAAGAAACAAAACAACAAAAACAAGACAATACAAAAGACAAAAAATAAAAAATAAAAAGTAATCTTTATTTATCATTTACTTCATGACTAAATCGTGATGTCTTCTCATTGGCATAACACATAAGCCAGGTACAGGTATGTTATCTCAGTGTTATTCATCATTTGTTTTTGTTCTGTTTTGTTTTCCTTCTTAATTCATTTAGCGTATCTCTGTTCTTGAAAAAGAGTCTTCAGGCATACAATAATGATTTTATCCAATTGAAAGCTAAGGCTTCCTGCTTATTGGTTGTTCTTATCACATCAAGAAACAAGGAAAGGACAGATGTATTCTTTTGAGTCATGTACATGCTCTCAGTTACTAAATACAAAATTTGAAGGACAGAGAAAAGTCACTTTACTGTCAAAGTTAAAGGAAAGTCATTTCAAACACTTTTTAGAGGCATTGACATCGAGAACAAAGTTCCAGAAATCAAAGTAAGATCACCATATCAATCACAGGATAAATTAAGTAAAATACTCAGAATTGTGGGGGGTGCCTTGTACAAAGTAAAACAAATTACCTCTGTCTCTGTCATAAGATGCACAAAGGACATGCATATTCATTTTACAGTTTTATGGTTCTGTCTACTTCCATTACAGTTTTCTCTGTCTTCCTTTCTGCTGTCTTTTATGCTGTATGATTTTTGCTGCCAACTTAAAACTATGTAATTTTCAAGTAATAGAATCTTGTGCTAGGACTAACATAACACACATGACAAAGTTCTATTTTGTCCCAGAAAAAGCTGCCATTATCATTGGTCCTGTCCCTCTACTGTGTGTACATCTCAGATTCATATACAAAAGGCTTCACATTTCTTTATGTAATTTCAAAATGTTTCCTAGTATTTCAAGTTCAGATATTCATAGAACTCCCACTTTCTCTGTGTGTGGGGGCGCATATGTGTGGGTATGCTACAGGTAAAATCTGTAGTATAAAAGAGATTACTCCTTCAGACCTAGCATCCCATGTTTATTTAGTGAATGATAGGCCATGGCATGGCCGGATACAGATAAGAAAGGGAAAGTTTCAGAAGCAAAGACAATTGAATACCATGGTACCAGATACCTTGAGACTTTGCATATGGCAACATAAATTTTGATTCTTAACTTGTGAAAAGTGTACTAGTCTGGGAGGGAGGTTAAGAAGATTTTACATGTGTGGATGAAACTGTCTCTCTAAACTACCTCCTCATTTGTGTCTGCCTGATTCTTTTTTTCTTAGCTAGTTCTTGGCTGATTGTCCTTTCTGTCCCTTTGTCAAGGGCTTGTGTTGTGTCCAGAAATTGTTCCAAGTAACTGAGAATTGATTTGGTTATAAAATATTTAATACTCTAAACATAGTCTCTCGTATACTATCTTCTGTGATCTCATTAATTTATTATTTCTCATGTTGTAAAGTAAGCGGCATGGCAATAGTCTATGGTAAGACTTCAATATCACATT
>JADRCD010164583.1:0-14040 GCA_019843815.1 Montemys delectorum | reverse complement strand
GCAGCCCCTTAGGACGAACAACAATATGAACTAACTAGTACCCTCAGAGCTCCCAGGGACTCAACCACCAACCAAGGACTACACATGGAGGGACTGATTGTTTTGGCAGCATGTGTATAGTAGAGGATTGCAAAGTTGATCATCAATGGGAGGAGAGGCCCTTGGCCCTGTGAAGGTTCTGTACCCCAGTGTAGGGGAATGCCAGGGCCAATAAGTGGGAGACAGTGGGTTGGCAAGCATGGGGAGGGGGGAGGCAACAGGGTTTTGTTTTTGTTTTTGTTTGTTTGTTTGCTTTTTGGAGGGGAAATTGGGAAAGGAGAAATCATATGACATGTAAATAAAGAAAATATCTAATAAAAAAAAGTGCTTATTTCTACCATATTGATTTCTGATGGACGTTTCTAAAATAAACTCTCATCCCCATAATCTGTTTTACTAACTGTTTACTGACACCTACAATGTTAGAAAGCAACTGTATCTTATTCATTAATGCTATAATTATGTCTTTACTTCCTACATTCTTTTTATTTTCTCTTGGCATTAGACTATGACTTCTGTTTACCATTAGATTATAATTTCTACCAGCTTATAGCACAATTACCCTTCTTATAAATTGGTGAGTTTTATCATCTTGGTGAAAGATAGCTTAATTTTATACCATGATATCATTCACCCAGGTAGTTTTGAATTAAATAAAATCTTAAAGCTAAGAACAAGACTATATTATAAACCAGTTAAATATCTTTATTTAAATATATCTCTAATAGGAAATATATTATACTGTCTTTTATAATACCACAAGGGTATCAGAAATAGAACTATTTAGTACTTCTCATAAGAAAATAAAAAAAAAACATTCAAGTTCAATTTCTATTTTCTATGTTTGGGAATGTATGTAAGAGTGTGCATATGTGTGCATACACACATACACTGATATTAAGCAAATATCATAGCAGTAGGATGACTGTCGTATGTTGGCTTCTGAAAGGACCATTGATTCATAGATTGGAGGAAAAGAAGGACTTAGTCATGAAGCAAGCCAGCACAGCCTCCCTAACACTGCCTTTGGCCTACGCAATGCTGACCTCCACTCTAACACAACTGCTTCCTTACTGGCCTTTCTGTCTGGCTTGATGTCTAAAAAGAAAAGATCCCACCACTTTCCACCTGCTTAACAACATTCCTTTTCATAGACCAGTAACAAGTGTTTCTTTTCTATTTCAACCTTTGCTTGTTCTTCCTTTTAACCAGAAAAGTCAACATTTCCAACACTGTGTCTGACCAGGATCTCAAAATCATCCCTCCTCCTCCACCTCCTCTTCTGTTTCCTTCTCCTCCCCCCCCCTCAGTTTCTCTCTCGGATTCTGGATTCTCTGTCTCTGTTTTCCACTCTAGCTGTCTGTCTCTGCTCTCTCTACTGCCTAGCAACATTCTCATGGCCTCCTCTAGAGATAGTCAGCAGTTTTAAGTGCACACATGTAAGCTTTACTGCTGTATATTCTTTCTGAGCTATATCCAAAGATAAAACACGGCCATTTATCTTTCCTTTATACTAAACAGTATGCTGGAGAGTGGCTGGGGGTTGGAGTGTAGTGTTGCATTACGAATGCAATTTTAACCAGCCTTTCGAATTTGAAATAATTTAGTCAAATTAGTAACGATGGAAAAGTGGAACTAAGCCTAAAAGTCACATGTGTTCTCCACCATGGCCCTGGTGTGTATCAGTGGAAATTTAGAACTGAGAGATAAGATGATTTGGATCTGTTCCTCACTTAAATCTCATCACCAGGATCATTTCAGATTCTATTTCACTATTTTTGTATCTTCACTTCGGCATGCAATGGAAGTGAGCTTGGGCAAGAAGCTTTAGGCATTGCGAACTGAAAGTCAATAACCAAAGCAATGTATTCTATGTCTCGGAGCTAACATCACTCCTTATACCCTGAGACTGCACTCTTGAATTTTTTTGTTTTGCTTTTACAAGTTCACCAAAGGATACAAAGGATATTTAGTGTAATTCTCTCATTCAAAAACTAGAGAATAGTAACAAATATGGGAAAGAATATTAATCCTATATTAAGAAATAAATAGGTATTGATCCAGAAAATGAGTCTAGACATATTCAGTTTCATTAATGAGTCTTTTATTAAACTCTATCACTTTGTTTGATGTATTACCAAAAACATTCTTGCAGAGCAGAACAGACGAGGAAAAATAACTGCCGGCTTGATCCTTTGTTTATAATGTGTGTAGAATTTGGCAAATCAGGGAAAAAATGAACACATAATTAATTAAATACAGGGGAAACACCAGCATATGCTTTGTGAATGTTGGTTCAGCTGCCCAGTATATGGGTACAGACACCAAAATGGCCTCCTGTCTAGGTAGAATGTACAGTTTCCCCTTAGAAGGGGTGAGGGCATAGAGCAGGTGTATCTGTATGTAGTCTTATAAATCCCACTTTGATGTAGGAGAAAAAGAAAACAGTATCATTTCCCTGACCAACAGTATTTCATTATATTAGTTATTATAGGTATATAAGAAATTCAATAAACCCCAAGTGAGCCTATACCAGCGCAGCTAACAGACTCATCAGGTCAAATGTGCAATGAATGAAGGCGTATGCACAGCAGGTTGGAGTGTGTAATTCTGACACTTCTCAAATTGGTCTTCAGATATGTGTGTTGCTACAAAAGAGTGAGAGGAAATGTTCTGACCACTTACAACACCTGAAAGGCAGTGTAGAGGTGCAGACACACTACCTTAAGTAAAGGGGGCGAGTCCTTACATCTCTTCGAGGGTGCAGTTTCTGAAGAAAGAGCAAAGGGGCAATGAGCCAAAAGATTCTAGCGTAAACGGAAACAAAACTCTCCTTTGCCAGGAATGTCTGCAGGACTATGAAGCCTCCTGGGACAGCCATTGTTTGCAAGTGTGTGGGAGTGTTTGGGAGGTGCTTTATTGGTTTACTTTGTTTTTCCTACCCAAAAGTTACTTGTGTTCATCTAGAATCAAAGGCCTTTATGATACTTCTAAAAATAAATTAATAATAATAATGAGAAAAATACAAAAACATTTTTATTTCTCTTCTCTCAAAATCACGCCCTAAAGAAATGTTTAGCAATTTCGATGGTGAAAGATTGTTTTGATAAAACAATACTGATATAATGATAAAATACAACTCGAATTTACCCAAACATAACCTGGCATGCAAACAATGGTGTGTAGACAAGAACCTTAGAGCGGTTGGCTGTGGTGATGTTGCTTTCCTTCGGCAGTGATGAGTTTACGTTTATGTCCTACTTTCCAACTCAACAAATAAAGATCGGTAAGTCCACGTCCTGCCTCGGTGGTGAACCCGTGTGTGTGCAGGGATGAGCTGTGTCTTACTCAGTTAAGACCTTTGAGATTTAAAGAACTGCAATAAAAATTGCACAGTACACACGTAACAGTATGAAACTTTATAACAAACTATCCCCAAGGCCAACCACCCACTCTTACATCCTGGTCTTTCCTGCTATCTATCAACTCCTGTCATATATATTTCCTTCTTTGTGAAGTCAAGAAATGGAATGCGATGAATGATGAGGCCCAGGACAGACAGAAATTCTAGCAGACAGCATGGTCAATAGTGGCCAGCACATTTACAGGCTAATCAAGAATTGTTCACCTTAAACCAACTAACAGACTAAGGTCTTCAGAATGAAATAATATAATATCTCAGCTAAAACTAGAAATGGATCAGGACAGGGAGGTTCTGCAGAGTGATGACCATGCTTATTTAATCTTACAACAAAGTTTAGGATAGGTCTTCCACATCTATGTGGACTAGTTTTTAAAATAAGTGAAATAGCAAATAAAATAACTAATAAGAATGGAGCAACTAAAATATCATAAATGTTTAAGATTTGTGTCTTTCAGCTAACAGCGATAGTGCATCACTTTTATATGAATACTTAGGAGGCAAAAGTAGGCAGATCTCTGTAAGTTCAAGGGCAGCCTGGTCTACAAAGCAAGTTCTAAGACAGCCAGAGAAACCCTGTCTCCTGTCTTGAAAAAAACAAAACAAAAAATAAATAAACAAAACCAAACTAAAACCAAACAAACAAACCAAAACCAAAAACAAGAACAAAAACCGACCAACCAAACAGAAAGCTTCTGTGTCTGTAATTAGAATACTACATACTAGAGTAAAAAGATACTGTTGCATAAACCTTACAGTGCTTTGTCTTTCCAATGATTTCTAAGCATAACTCTTAGCTGATGTGCTACTAGAGAAGTTTCCTTCTTCAATCCTTTTGTAAAAGGCAGTTGGCATGTGAGCTTAAGTAAGCCTTGAACTTGTGGCAAATCTCCTGCCTCTGTTTCCTAAATGTTGGGATAGATGTGAGTCCATGGTGAATATGCTATTGTTAATAGAAACCTATATAATTGGAAATGAATATGAGCAGAGACAAAGCAGACAGTGTGCAAATGTAAGATATATTAGTTATTACTGATAAGATCAAGATTCTGTTTCTAGGCCTTTTTATTAGCAGAAAGGAATTTGTTATTTAGAGATCTATACAGCTCATGTAATTTATCTAGTATAATGATTATAACAATTAGAAAATATTGAATTAGTAGTATATAAAGACACAGGGGAAAAGATGTTGAGCTGACACTAAAGGCAGACTATATGGCATATTATAATGATTGAAAAACAGAGAAATAAACTTATCCATAAAAACTAAAATATGATGCAACAAACTAAGAGAGATTCTTGGCAAGATGCCCAGATTCCTCCTTGCCTACACTCTCTGAGTATCAAAATCCTCTGGATACATATTTAACACCTAATAACTATAACTATAACTATAACTATAACTATAACTATAACTATAACTATAACTACAACTACAATTACAACTACAACTACAACTACAACTATAACTACAACTATAACTATAACTATATATATGTATATACAACATACACACACATACACACATATATATATTTGATTCTTTTGCTTTATAGTAGGAAATAGAAAATTAATTTAAGGTGGAAAATCTTTATTGAATTCTGATTCCTTAGTTCTTAAATGTGTTTAGTGTTGAGCACCCAAATAGAACCTGTAACAAAGACAGGGGAAGCCAATATCATATACAAAGAAAGTAACCAAAAAGCAGATGTTTAGAATCCCTCAAGCATCATAGCCTTGCGGCTGTGGAAGACCAACATCGACAATAACTGTGGTGGGAGGCAGGACTCCAATATGCCCTGGAAATTGTCATCCTTGTTGCTTATACTCTTCCCTTGAGTGTGAGAGAGACCTATGACAAGGGTAGGACAGGTACTTGCTGAGGTTCCACTGCATGGCAGCAGAGATGATCCAGTTGCCGTCTTGATTAGGTTCTTAGTGTATAGGCTGAAGAGAGCTTAGTCACCAGCTTTGAAGATGTAAGCTGTTATACTATGTGCTGACCATGTGGCTCAGACCTCAGGTACCCCTGGGAACTGAAAGCAGCCACGGACCAGTGGCTAACAAGAAAAGAGTCACAAAGAACTAAATTCTGCCAATGGTATGAATGAGCTTGGAAGAGAGCCATGTGCTCCAGATGAGAATCATGGGGGTTGGATCACAGCCTGCTGCAACTGAGTCCTAAAAGCAGAGACCTGACTCAACCTTTGAACACTGAGATGTGACATACTTGTGCTGTTTCATGTTGACAGGTTGACGGCAACTTCTTACCTGGCACAAAGCACTTCTGACACATGAACACCCAGTTTCCATGGCATCTTCAACTATTTGAGAAACCTTTGTTATGGATTTTAATTGTACTAGATTTACCCAAGATTCACTATAAATCACAATCCTTGTTTCCTAATGCAAGCTGGTCTTGGTCAAAAACATTATATTCTGTTATGCTTTAGAGAAGGTTTTCAAATTCTCATTAGCGTTCTTCACAGCCACTATGATAAAGGTTCAGAAGAAAAGAGAGTGGATTAAATGACTCACTGAGGAACATTTTCCTATGCAGGTTCCAAGATGGAAAATCTGAGCTTTCTCCTGCAATAGTAAGTGCTTATACAAGACATAAAAGATTTTTACCTTGGCATCATGGTTCAGACCTAATCTCAGCACTTGGACAGTAATTTGGATAGGCCAAGAGGAAATTTACAGTGTTTCATTTAATGGAAATTTCAGAATAGTTTCAATTTAAGAAGAAAAAAATCCTATGCTAATATTGCTGAGATTCAGGTTAAGAATGAATCTTCTATTCATAATGTTTAAGGCAGGAAGAAGAAAGCCCTGCCAATTGTTGTCACACCTCAGACTTCATAAAGTTAATAACAGCTTAGCTATGAAGAAAAAGATATACATTAATAAATGACATATGTACATAAAAGCAAACATAGACAATGTAGGGTCCAGCTTTTGCTCCTGGTTTAGGCATTAGCCACAGAACATGAAACTTACTTCTACAGATGATGGGGAACTACTACTGCACAGTAATCCTGGAAGTTGATTCTCCAAACACACACATTCCTTTGAACATGAATTATGACAACTCTTTTTTAATGTTTTGAAAATGTAAATATATTCCAGTTTTTATCACTACATATTTTTCTTCTGTAATAAATATTGACTCGAGATTTTAATCACAGAACATGTTTGGTGCATTTTGCTTCCCTTTATGCTTTTATATAGCACAGCATTGTAAAAATATGTGATACACACAGCTCAAGTATAAGGACTAGAGTTCTGATCCTTAGCATCACACTCAGAAAATGAGGTAGGTGTAGCAACTTACACCTATAATCCCAGCACAGGTGGGCACAGACAAGAGGATCCTGCACCTTGCTGGCCGGCCATAGTTGCTGATGGAGACTGCAGCTTCAGTGAGGCATTCTGTCTCTAAGTATAATGTGCAACCAATAGAAGAAGATACACCATTGACTTTGGCTTTCATGCACACATATGGACATATATATTCACATACATACATGCATACATACATACATACATACATACTATACATATAAACACAAACATAAAACAACTCAGATTCCTAGAGTCCACATTAACATTAGAACAAAATGAAGTGGAAACAGGGTCCCATTGTGTAGCTCAGACTGACACCAGATTAAAGACAATCCTCTTACTTGAGGATCACAAGTGCTGGATTATAGGCATTCATCATCATGCTTGGAAAAACAATAGAACTGTTTTGAATGTCTCTATCAGCTTTTTAGACTATAAGACATAGTTTTGTAAAAATTAAAAGTCTGATATGTAAATTTTAATGATAGTATCACCAAAGAGCCAGAAAATAAATAAATAAATAAATAAATAAATAGGAGCAAAGACTATCAAGACTAGTCCCACTGTCTTTCAAAATAATTTAATTTGGTTAAAAAGCATAAGTAATACTTGATTGATGGTTATATTCAAAGGAGAATTTAATCAATATTTTTCTGAATCTTTGGGCTTCTCATGAACATTTACATCTATTGTTCAATGAGTTAATATTTGAGAAAAAAAATTAGTCTAAAGCTACCCCTCTCTATCTACAATCATATAAAAGTAAAATGTCATAGTCCCTAGAGAAAAGTTTAAGCTAAGTACCTGACTTTTTTTCCTAAGGGTTGTTATAACTAGATAAAAGATTCCTCACTAATCTAGAATAGAGTCTAAAGCATAATATTGGGCTTTCAAATACATCTTCAGAGAGACCAGCAATGAACTTTAAATTCTGAATGCTTAATGCTCAGAAAATTCATGTCATGTGCAGTATCAAATATGAACCTGTTAGTTATTATGTTATTAGACATTACTTAAGCTCTTTTTATTTATTTATCCTACCATCTATGCATTCATTTATTAATTGACATATGTAAACATTACACACTTGCTTTATATTACACACTTATCTACTTTGTACTAAGTACATAATCAACCATTACATCTATAGTTTACCAGAAATAGAATGCAACATACATTTGTGAAGTCTACAATAGATACTCAAGGCATTGTGTTATGTTTAAGGAAAAAATGTTTAATACAGTTTAATATTCCTAAAAGTGGATCCACAACTCAGCCCAAGGGCAGCGCTGGCATTCCAGACTACCTCAACAACCAGAGACAGCTTGACAAGTAGGTGCTCCAACACAACCGGGCTTGCAGGAGCACAAGAAGGAAAGGATCCAGTCAGAGATAGCAAGGGCAACTAATACTTGAGATAACATGATGAAAGGCAAGAACATGTGCAACAAAAACCCATGCCAGTTGACACCATCAGAACCCAGTTCTCCTACCTCAGCAAGCTGTGGATAAACTAACACACCTGAAAAGCAAGATTCTGACCTAAAATCCCATCTAATGAAGATGATAGAGGACCTTAAGGAAGACATTAATAACTTCCTTAAAGAAATTCAGAACAGAGATAAACAGGTAGAAGCCCTTAAGGAGGGAACACAAAAATCCCTTAAAGAATACAAGAAAACACAATCAAACAGGTGAAGAATTGAAAAAAAACTGTCCAGGATCTAAAAAATGGAAATAGAAACAATAAAGAAATTATGAAGGGCGACAACTCTGGAGATGGAAAACCTAGGAAACAGATCAGGAGTTACAGGTGCAATACAAGAGATAGAAGAGGGAATCTCAGGTGTAGAAGATACCATAGAAGATATTGGCACAATAGTCAAAAAATGTAAAACGTGTCAAAAAGCACCTAACCAAAAACATCCAGGAAATTCAGGACACAATGAAAAGACCAAACCTAAGAAAAATAGGAATAGAGGAGAGAGAGATTCCCAATGCAAAGAGCCAGGAATCATCGTCAACAAAATCATAGAAGAAAACTTCTCTAACCTAAAGAAAGAGATGGCCATAAATGTACAAGAAGCCTAAAAAAGGCCAAATAGATTTGATCAGAAAAGAAATTTCTCCTGTCACATAATAACCAAAACACTAAATACACAGATCAAAGAAAGAATATTAAAAGTGGTAAGAGGAAAAAGGCCAAGTAACATATAAAGGCAGGCCTATCAGAATTACACCAGACTTCTCAACAGAGACTCTAAAAGCCAGAAGATCTTGGACAGATGTTATAAGACCCTAAGAGAACATAAATGCCAACCCAGGTGAATATTACTGTACCAAGCAAAACTCTCAATCACCATTGATGGGGAAGCCAACATATTCCATGACAAAACCAAATTTAAACAATAGCTCCACTAATCCAGCCCTACAGAGGATAATAGAAGGAATACTCCAACACAAAGAGGGAAAGTACACCCACAACCCCCCCCCCAAAAAAAAACAAGAAATAAATCATCTCACAACAAACCCAAAAGAAGAGAACCACACACACAGAATACCACCACTAACAACAAAAATAAAAGGAACCAGCAATCATTGGTTCTGAATATCTCTCAACATCAATGGACTCAATTCCCCAATAAAAAGACATAAGCTAACAGATTGGACATACAAACAGGACCCAGCATTTTATTGCATACAGGAAACACACACCAGTGACAGACAGACTCTACTTCAGACTAAAAGGTTGAAAATTTTTTCCAAGCAAATGATCCCAAGAAACAAACTGGAGTAGCCAGTCTAATATCCAATGAAGTAGACTTTTTAAACAAAAGTTAGCAAAAAAGATGGGGAAGGATACTTCATACTCATCAAAGGAAAAATCCACCAAGATGATCTCTCAATTCTGTACATCTATGCCCCAAACATATATGAAAGCTTTGTGGTCAAGCAAACAAGATGATCACACAAACTGTAAGTAGTGAGGGAGAGTTGGATGGCCCCAGGTAGATATGCTATGTTGCATGAGAAATTAGGAGAACTTAAAATAAAACATAAATATTGGGACCAGTGGGAGCAGGAAAGAGAGATCAGATAGACTGATAAGGACCACCAACAGCCTGCTTGGCTGATAAAACCAAACTACGAGTTTCTAACAGGATAACCAACCTAGATTCCTCTCCTGCTGGCAATTAATTACATTGCTAGGACATTTTCCATGTTCTGAGAACTGCAAAATTCCATCCTCAGACACTAAGAGGCAGATTTAATACCCAAGACAGAGATGGGACTTAAACCCAGGCTGTCTGGTTTCACAGTCTGTGCTCTTATATGACTGTTTTGTAGTGTTATATAGAGAAAAATATGGAGGTGGGACAGAATTTTAGAATGAGTCCATTTAGCTAGTAGGAACAGTACAGTTGTTGCCATAGCCCTCAGCCCCTCTGGATGGTCCTTAGGGGTAGGGACTAAGAAGGCACAGAATCAAGGACACATTTCAGGAGTCAGGTGAACATCGGAAGCAGACTCATTTATTGCAGGATTGGGGTGTGCCTTTATGCCCTCCACCCATGCCCCATTGGTCCATGACATCTTGATTCATGTAGTTGGCACCATCTGATTGGCTGTTCTCTGTGGTCATTTGTCTCCATGTGCCAGCCAGGTCTTAAGGCTGTAAATGTGGATGCTGCTGTTACAGATGCATGAGCCTTTATGGGCCACCAGTCAGGGTAGGTTGACTCCTTCCTCCTACATACAATGATTCACTAAGGTGGTGTTAGGTTTGAGAGACTAAGCAGGCAGCTGGATTCCCAGTCTGAAGACATAGTTGAAGACCAAAGACAGGTAGTTTGTTACTATTTATATAAAGAAGATATTTTATAAGAATGTGGATGGTTTTAAGTGGGCTAAAATCACATTGATGATATTTCAGGGGGAAGAATTCATTGTGCTCACCATATGTTCTAATTAATTACAATGTAAACTTCAAAATTTACATTGTAGGCTTCTTCTATGCATCTCATTGTAAGCAGAATTTCATTCCTTCAAGGTAGGGAGTTGCCCCTTCATTTGTAGTGATAATAAACCAGCTTTTTGGTTTTTTTTAAAGAACTTAAATAATTCCCCAAGATTTCCCCACATACCTTCACTGGTCTTAATAACTTAACAATAGGAGAGAAGTGTGTTGTCAGTACAGGTTTGTAAGGGCTGGGAGGCACACAGTCAAGCTGCCTCCTATATGGTCACATTTATAAAAATCTATTATGTCAGTAAGAGTTTAAAGACTTATTCCAAAGTAGACGCATTGCAAGCAGACATGTCACCTACAGTATCGGCAGAGTGCCTCATGTGCATCATGTGCATCATGTGCATCATGGCCCTGTGAAAGCTGGAGACACAAGCATTTGGAAGCAAAGGAGAAGTGTGGATTGCTCCCTGCTTTAGTTACGACCTGCTTCACTGTGCCTGCCAGAATCTGTCAGCAACACCATTAGCCTGTGAGCAAAAGATACCATTAACTCTTTTGCTTTTCCTTGGAGTTACACAACACAGGAGAGCATCATCTATCAGTACTCTCTGGCTCTCAGCAAGGATACAATATTGACAGGAATCGGGATTAAATCCTACATCCAATTGTTAAAATAGTCTAAACTGGTAAGAAATATAACAAATAGGATCTTTGAAGAAGTTTATGTACTCAAGAGATTTATGTGCTTATTTTGTTGACTTAAAATGTGTTTAAAACTTAAATATTGCATATCAAACTGTATTTTCTTTATATGTGAATTTATATAAAATATCTGCCTGTACTTTGTCTGAAACTTCTGAAATTTGTATTTATTTTTAAGGAGTTTCCTATTTAGCACAGTGAAAGCGAGTGATGTTTAATTAGATGCCCAGTTGCCAAGTCCTGGTGCAATGCCTGCCTCCCAGGGAAGGACCACTAACTGCTAGATGAGCAAGGCCAGGTGTCAAACTGAGTGACACATTCTGTGACCTTTTGGGTTACTTATATAATGTTTGTTAAATATTCTGTGGCTCTTGCTTGGCATTAGTTTGACATTAAAAATCCATTCCTTATTATGAAAGCATTATAAACCTTCCTTCGGTTCATTTTTGATGACAAAATCCCTACAGTTTTGAGTGACAGCGACAATACATCAGACTGTAAGGTGTTATGGTTATATGAAACATTGATTTGGCTCTTAGCAGAGAGAGGTGTCTTATCATTGGGGAGCTCTACTCTTTACTCTTTTTGTTCAAAGCAATTAAGTATCAATCTTGTTCTCTTAATAATGAAATTGACTTTGATTTTTTTCCTCGATAGTATTCTATAAATACAAGAATCTTTCTGATAGTATAAAGGTGAACAAAAGAAATCCATATGAGTGGGATATATAGTGTTAATGTGGTTGGGCACATGAATCACATTGGGACCCTTGGCTTTCTCTCATAAGAAAAAGATTTTAATAAAATGGTAGCTACAGTCACAGTTTTTTTTATAAATTTAAATATGGCTCATGATTACATGCTTTCACTTTTTAAAAGGATTTCTTTTAACGCTTTAGGTTGTGTTAAGGCACTTTAGTTAAAGTGTTGCAATGCCAGTTCATGCAGACATTCTCTAGCTGATAAGTATTTGAGATTCTTCGAACTCATCTATTACTTGCTTGGACATCTGAATTCATACATGATTTTGTGGTTACACAGAGAAGGAGGAGCTACAGCTATGCTTTATTACAGCTATGATATAATAAACAGCAATGGTATAATTCAGCTATGACATAATAAATACAGGTAAGGTATAAGCAAGCTATAGTATGTAGCTATGGTATAATATAGCTATGGTACAATATGGCTATGGTATAATACAGCTACAGTATCAGCTATGGCATAATATAACTAAGATATAATAAAGACATGGTATAATATAATTATGATATTCACAAGTGCTGAAGAAATTTCTTTGGAAATAGCTGCATCTTTTACCAATATATTTTCATGACATTAACTTAGCAAAAAAAAAAATATTATTTGTACTCCTTAGAAAAATTATTCATTTGTGACAAAGGCTATACTCTATTTTGAATTACTTGCCTTGAAAAGATGATGATCTCAGTTTAATCACCCAAGAGCCCATTTAAAAAAGCAAACAGACAAGTTGGACACAGTGGCTCAGCACTGAGAAGGCAGAGACAGAAGAAAAACGCAAAGCCTAGTGCCTGGCAGACCCTATTCTGATAGGTTCTAGGCCAATGAGAGGCCTTATCTCAGACATACAAACAAAAGCACTGGCAGTCCCTACAAAATATAGATGCATGAAAGGACATTCTAAACAGAAAGCACTTGCCAAAGAGGGAAGGAACTAAAACCTTCTCTGTGGCTAAGAAAACGATCAATTAACTGAAGAAGAAGCCCACAGACTGGGAAAGAATCTTTGCCAACTGGGCATCTGACAAAGGAATAATATCCAGAATATACAAAAAAAAAAAAAAAAAAAAACTCAAAAACCAGAGTTAAAAAACATGACACAAAAAATGGGCTAGCAATCGGGGTTCATTATCTTTAATGATTAATAAATATATTAAAGTGTACTACAGGACTGGGGAAATGGCTCAGGGTTAAGCTTGGCATTCTTACAGTGAACATGAGCTTCTTTGAAAAATCCACGTGCTAGGTACATATACAAAATCAAAATTCGCATATGACTCAGCATTCTTCAGAGGATCTTTCAGTCTGCTTTGAAGACCTCCAGGAGACAAATTTTACTCTGGAATGTCACAGTCCTGAAGCCTGCATGAACCTCAGTGAGAAAGGAATACCTCCTATGGTCTATGTTGCCCTGTCCAGGTCTTGAGCTCCTTGCTGATCTGAATTAAAAGGAAAGTCAAAATTTTGAAATCTTGGATTTGGTCAACTTACCCCATCTTGGACAGCAACCTATTAACCTACAGTCTCCAGCACTGTGCATTTTCCCTACTGCTGGATTTACTGCTCCTGTAGGGCCTGTGATAACCTTGGGGCACGTCCTCCTGTGGTACCTGGGCTCCTGATCAAGGCTCCCTTAACCTATTGTAAGCATTTTACAAGCCTGCTTCAGTTGCTGGGAGAGCTGATGTATTCTGTGACCAGCACTGGCACCTGAGTTCCTAGGGCTCCTTTAAGAAGAACATTCTTCTGACACATTTGAAATGACAGAAGGCTGCTTTTCTTACTTTCTTCAGTCCCACACA
>JADRCD010164579.1:0-14007 GCA_019843815.1 Montemys delectorum | reverse complement strand
TTTTTCAATCCCAAACTCCCTTCGGATGGTCAAACAGCCACTTCTTGGCAAGGGCATATTGACATTCTGCATGGATGGCTTCTCTTTGGTGGCTCATGCTTCGGCTTTTCTGTTTCGCCTGAGGCTGCTCTACCTTCAGGGGTAGTGGCCGTCTCATAGAACTGTAAGCTCCCAGAAGGCATAAAGATGTCTGCTGTGTCCATACTTGGGAGAGAGAAAGGTATTTCAAAGAGAGGAGCAAATGCAGGGTGTCACTTTGGTACTGTACCTCCTGTCATCCCACCCACTGAGAATGTTATTTGCAGAACTGGAAATGAGGTTTGAGGTTTTAAGTGTGACTTTTACTTTTAAGTTCTTCCATTGAATAAATAGCAAATCTTTTGATTAGATTTTTTTTTTTACTTTTCTATTGAATTTCAAATATTCATGTAACTGTGTTTGGGCTGATTTTGTGTGTCAACTTGACACAAGATAAGAGTCATCAGAGAGGATGGAGTCTTAGTTAAGGAAATGCCTCCATGAAATCTAGCTGCAAGGCAGTTTTAAAAACATTGATGATTAGTGAGGGTGGCCCCAGCCCATTGTGGTCCTGAGTTCTATAAAAAAGTTGGCCAAGGAAGCAGCATCCCTCCATGGCCTCTGGATCAGCTCTTGCCTCCAGGTTTCTGCCCTGTTTAAGTTCCTGTCCTGACTTCCTTTGGTGAAGAACAGCAATGTGGAAATGTAAGCAGAATGAATCTTTTTTTTCCCACAACTTACATTTTGTTCATGGTGTTTTGTCTCAGGAATAGAAAGCCTAAGATACTATGTACTCAGAAATCTGTGTGTGTGTGTGTGTGTGTGTGTGTGTGTGTGTGTGTGTGTGTGTGTGTGTGTGTATACATATATGAAAATGTATGTATGTATATCTATATACATATGTATTTTGTGTAGCACCAGTGTACTGAACTACATGTTTATAATACATGCATATGCATAACTTGAGGTTCCTAACCTACACGCACTCATCAAAAACCCGATAGCTGGATATTTATTTCTTGTTCTGTGATGACTTGAGTTTCACTGTAGCCCTTGGTTGCTCACATGTAATGTGCGCTCTCTTGAAGAGGCTTTTAGGACAGAGGTTCCTTTTGGTTTCTTTTTAAGAAATGCATTGTATCACACAGGATATAAGTATTGAAACAAGTGAAGATGGTTTAGCGTGCTCAGTGCTACAGTAAGCGACAGAAAAGATTCCCTGAGTGGGAACACAGGAGAAAAGGACCTGCTGCCCTGTCCCCCATATGGTGAAGGGGGAATCCTTGAGTGGTTTCCTTCTACTGAGTCTATACAGAGCAGGTAGGATGCTGGTACTGGCCAAAGGAAGTATAACCTTATTTTATGTCCTTTGTACTCATTCATTTTCTTTCTCCACAACAGCCCTATTATGTTAGCATTATCCCCACTTTATGCCTGAGGAATATGATGGTCAGAATTATAAAACTCATAGCTAGGGGGCATTGGAACATGAATCTGAGACGCTGTATGTCTGGTCTCAGAGACAGCAATCACTTACTGCCTTATTTCCAAGCAAAAGTGAAAGGATACCTCTGACTAGAGAGAATGTCCTACAGAAAGGAACAAAAAAGGGATCCGTCCCCTTGAAATGTTGGAGTCTCACAGATAATCCTTGCAGATCAAGTATAAGATATAGCTAAATGAGCTAGGTCTTGGGGTCCAGCAGAGATTGAGCAAATGTGTAAGACTCAGGGCCTTTTGGGTGTGCACTGTGAGTTTGATGAGCACTTTTAGTAGACGTGAGCTGAGGCTCGTGAACTCTATGCTGGAGTCAAGCACAGCATCAGTGAGGGGAGGCTGTAGGGAGCGGCTGGCATGCCAGAAGCAGGAAGAACCGGTATGAAGCTGAGGAGCCTTGGTAGAAAAAGAGTGCAGGGCTTTGAGAGTGAAGACAGGCGGCAGCAGACATGGTTGAAGAGCTCCTGGGTGGTTAGGAATTGATGTGATCGGTGAGAGGGAGTCCAAAGAGGGAAGGGTCACTCCTAGATGACTGGAGGGGATCAGGTCTTAGGGGAAGGGAAACAGTGAGGCTGGAACAGGTCCACCTGACAGCAGCTTAAAATTGATGGGGAACACCAAGGGCATTTGTAGTTACTTACTGTAAATATACTCACAACCCAGTAGGTGTTTTCCTTTAGCAGATTTTAGGTAAAATTTCCCATTTTAAACTTTACTATAGACTGATGTTTTTGTTTTATTTTCTTACTTAGTATTCAGCAGGAGCTCAGTCCCCGTAGTGCATTTAGAAATAGCGGTCTTGTTCTTTTCAAGTGAGTTGCTTTTTCCTATTATCAGAGTCGTTGGTATGTGTCAGTATTTGCAAGGCTGTAGCAAGTCTTCACCTTCTAAGTGTGAGCCTCCTGCTGTACTGATCGTACTCCATCTCAGCTGCGCTGAGAGATCCTCGACCCCATCGGACTGATTTACAGCTAAGCTGCAGCCTATCCAAGTTACATGGGACATTTGGTGAGTCTAATACATTATCGCATATGATGGATGACAAATTCACAAGGCCAATTGTCGAACTTCAGGGAAATGACTCTCAGGAGTTGGTCCCCAGCAGGGGCAGCAATGCAGAGCTCTACACTTTGGGTCCTTTGCCTGTGATGCTCACGTGGTGTGTATTTTCTTTATCCACATATTTCTTTCTTTCAAAGACTTATTTGCATCTACAGGAGTATAGTGGTGATGGCGGGGATGGAAATGCACAGGTGTTCTTGCTTGCAGGGGATTAGTACAGGAAGTGTGTTCCAGGACGAAGCGTGTACCCGACAACTGCAGGCAACAGTGCTCGGCAGCCTCTGCGGCTGTGTGGAGTCTTGACGAGGGGAGGCTGTTGAGTCACTTGTTTTCCACCCAAAGCACCTGCACCTTCGCAGGGATCCCGTTGTTGATTACAGAGCCTTCTCTGGCTCACGCCAGTGCCAGTTAGAATGCCCTTTGAGCGTGAGCCATCCCGACGAATCAAAACAGTGTGTGAGGAGCAAAGGTGTTAGGACTGGTCAGTTCGTGGTGAAATCAGAAACTGTTAGGTTAGAATGAATGTATTAAAGGTTAGAGTTGTGCCTGTGGATGTGTTAGAGCCTGTGTACATGCATGTGTGTGTGTGTGTGTGTGTGTGTGTGTGTGTGTGTGTAGAGATGATTTTTTTCAAAACTATGGATGATTCTGGGTGTAGGTTTTTCCTTGCTGCCCTTCGCCTTTTCTCTGTGAAGAGAGAATATGAACAATACTTGCTACTTGGGAGTTAGCAGGCACCTTATCAACCATGTGCCAAATCATTTCCAGTGCCTGTTTGTAATCTGTCCAAGCCAAGATGGTCACTCTAGAATGTTTGCCTTAGGGTACAGGGAGGTAGAAAATGCTGCCGTTGTTAGTATAGGTCAGGGTTTTGATATTTGATGTTTGACGGTGTTGGATGTGGATTGGGTAGAGTAATAAGTCTCCTTCTTAAGTTTGCCAAGCTCTGGAAAAGAAGCAAGATATTATTTGAATTTATTGACTGTTAGATAGTAAGTGCGGTTCCTCGGATAAATGTTCTTTCAGGAAAATACTATGAAATCTAATAATGAAAGGGACATGCTATAAATCAGTACCCCAGCCCTACCCCAGAGTAGCTAAACGGTTTTTGGCTTTATGATACCTTGAATTTTGATCAAGAGGCTACCCTCGTGTTTATTTTATTTTATTTTATTTTATTTTATTTTATTTTATTTTATTTTATTTTATTTTTTATCATTCTTTTGAGACATTGTCTTACTGTTTAGCCATGGGTAGCCTGGAACTTGCTCTGTCGACCAGATTGGCCCAGAACTTACAGAGCCACATCTACCCCTGCGATCCCACCCACACCACCTGGCCCTAGAGACTTTTTATAAGCAATAGACATTCAGGTTCCTAAAATGCACAAACTGTGTGCGGTGACCTTTTCCCTATACTATGTGCACTGTGTTTGATTTAGACTTGGAATTCCTTCTATAATTTTGGATGACTTAGTGGTATTTCAGCAATATCCTAAGTTCCCATTGTGGATCTAGTTATGAGGATCCACTGTCATTATTTATGGGGCTACTGAAAATGCTCACACATGAGAAATCATAACTTCTTAGCCATTACTTCCTGGGTCTTCTATAAGCATGACCCTCTACATCTTACAGTTGTTTTCTTTTTATACTTTTTTTGCTTTTGAGATAAGGTCTTATATAGCCCAAGATTGCCTCACACTCACTGTGTAGCTGAGGTTGACCTATAACTCTTAATCCTCCTGCCTTTACCCTCCAAGTGCTGGCATTACAGGCGTGTATCACTCTACTCCGAGGGTGGCTTTTCAAATGCATGAAGTTTGTTTTAAGTATTGTTCTCTTAAAATAAAATAAAACTTCTTCATTTTCTTTTTTATTGACTTACACAATAAATTGAGACGTGACAACACATATAAATAAAAAAGAGCAGATTAAAATGAAGAAACTTAAGATTGAAAGAAGGAATAGAATAGAAGCTAATTAGAGGAAGAGACACTATTCTTTTATAGCTTAGTAGAGTATTGTATTTATCTCCCAGTTTCTTAAATTCTATAGAATATCTATCAGGCTAGTGCATGAGCAAATATATGAGGTATACTTAGACACTTTATCTGGTAGAAGTGTGAAAAACCTAAGTTACAAGCTAAAGAATGCAAATGCACACAAACGAACCACTATAAAATATGATAATGAAAAGAGAGATGCCATTAAGCCACTATGAAGGCAACTTAGATGTCCATTTTTAAAATATCTAATGTACAGGAGTGTTTGCCTGCATGTATGTGTGTTCACCATGAGTGCTTCGCACTCATCGATGCCATATGAAGGCATCGGAGTTGCTGGAACAGGAGTTACAGACAGTTGTGAACTGCCATGTGGGTGCTAGGAGTTCATCCTGAGTTTTCTGAAGAGCAGCCAATGCTCTTTAACATACGGGCTTCTCTCTGTCTGGCACCATTTTTTTCATTTTTTCAAAGATTGATATTTGACTGTATTTGATCTATGTATTATCTATTAAGTAGATCATATTTGCTGAGCTGAGAATAGGCAACATGACATTTGCCTTCTAAATGCTTTGTTCTTTTTGGCTCACAAATGAAGGATCTTTTCTTACATTATTATGACATCTTTTAAAAACTCATTTTACTGATTCTTTGTGCATTTCACATCGTGCGGCCTGATCTCACTCCTCTCCCCATCCCTCCATATCTACTCTCTGTCCTTGCAACCTCCTCCCAAGAGAAACCAAAACAAAATCTCACCAAGGATGCTGCGGTGTGTCATGGTGTGTTGCACAGTATACCCTTTTGCCCAAACAGCTTTCCTTACAAGTGTTTATTGCAGCGAATCAATGGTCTGGCTCAAGGCCTCTGGCTTCTGCTATGCTGCTGATGCTGGATCCTCACCAGGACTCCTCTCAGATATCCTAGGTCACTGAGTTCCTGCAGCTTTGATTCTACAGGACTGGGCTATTCAGCACTCCAGCAGTTTATAGATGATGTAGATGCTGGGGTGGGCCAACTCAAAGCCCTGATTCTGGACCTGGGTGGTAGCTGAGTTGGTCATCCCACCAACTCTCTCATGCTCAGTCCATGAGGGCCAGCTCTCCTGCATCCACACCACCACTGGACTCAGCTCACTATTACTGCCCAGGCTAAAGACAGGGTCAGCTCACCCAAGTGTCACAGCCTTTGAGGAATGGGGCCAGCTCTTATGTTCTTATGCCCTTGTGGCTGACTCTCACATGCCCACATCATCATGGCCAGCTCTTCTTACTGCCACAGATGGTGAGGGGCAGCCAAATCTCCCAAGCCTATGCCACCACATGGTCAGCAAGGGGCAGGAACAGGTCTCTGATACCCACATCACCAGGGCCAATTCTACTGTGCTAACAAGGCAAGGTGTAGGGTCTCTACTCTCCCCAGTGCTGCAGTGAAGGGTGGGGCAAGTTCTCATGGCCCCAGCCAGCAGACCAGACCAGGAACATCCACATGGCCTTTGGTGGTAACATGGGCAAGAGACATCAACACAAACCTCTGCTTACTGTAGGACCATGGTCCCACGTACATGGTTCTTGGTGGCAGCATAGACCAAGGCTGCTCATATCAGGCTTGTGTTTGTGTATCCATGCCTACCTCTTTTCATGGTATATATACTGTTCTGCTTCTGTCTCATTTCTCTACTGCCTACTCGTGCATCTTAGTGGCATCTGGAACTGGATGTCTTCGGCCCCATGTGTGTTGCTTGGCATCAGGGTGGGGATTGTCTGTGCATCCACATTTTCTTAATGGGGAGTGAGCCCCACATCTCAAAATTTGCAAATACATGTGTCTCACCATTGTCTAGGGTCAGGAGATAGAAGACTTCTGAGTCAGAGTGGGTCCAGGAAATGGAGGTCAGCATAGCTCCAGAAAGGGCAATGTGGCTTCATAATCATTAGACAATACTTTTAGAGGCTGCTTTGATTGAGTACCACCCCCAGCATGCTTCTTATGGCTGCACTGGGCAGGGAGTCCATATAATAGCGTTGGACTCATGATGGTGTGCCCAATTATGACATCTTCATCATGCCTCACAGAAAATAATACTTCTGTATACCACTTAATGGCCAGACTATAAACAAATTCCATTTGAACTTGTATTTAGCAAAGATTAAATCAATGTTTAGACATGATATTTGATAATTAGGTCCAATAAGTCCAAGGATACCATTTTTTCATTTTATGGATTTTATTATAAAAAAAACTTTCAGCTAAATAAAAAAAAATCATACCTCAGTTAACCAGACATAAAGTCTGTACAATATCATGAGTTTATATACGATTAGAGCTGACATTTAAAATGGAAGCTAGGAAGGTTCACGTTATATTTTATACTTTCAATATAATACTTATTTTATTTTATTTTTAATAATACTTATTTTATAAACTTACCCACTCCCAAAAGCAAAAAGTCCACAACAGAATTGTAAGTAGAAAAACTATTAGTTTTCTCTCCTCATTAGCTGTCATTGTAATTGCTGTCATTTCTGCGTTCAATAATTCCTGATCACCTTATATTTAAGTTTTCTTGTTTTGATTTCAATATTTTCTTTATGGTTTATAAATATTTTGATTTTAATTTTCTGATAAACTATCAAAGGTAACCATTTCTAAAGGAATGTCTGTTGAGCTTATTTTATTGTAAATATAAATGAGCTTATTTATTTCAATGTAAAATAAAGCCTGAGCTTCCTATAATTTAAGGAGCTTTCAAAAGCCACGGCTTTTTATAAGATTCAAATAGCTTAAGGGCTGTCCCTCTAACATTGCAACACGCATTAGGACTATGCCTTTCTAAGCATCGAATCAACCATCAGAATGTGTACCAGAAGACCCATAGATACGTCATTCATCAAGAAACTCCCCGAGTATCCTCAAAAATCACAAATTCTAAGACTTTTATCTCGTTACAAAGTCAAACAAGTAGATAATCAAACAACCACAAGTTAAAAATACCCACATACGCAAGTAACACATGGAGAAAGCATTAAATAATCTAAACAGCACACAAACTGTTAAAGCCATGTCTAGTTGTATCTAGAAGAGCCCGTGGTTTCCAGCACCCGTCACCAGTCAGCCATTATATTCTTGCTCATGGGAGTTCATTTCCATGGAGAGTTATTAGCTGCGACTCATATTTCTGGATCTCACCTAGTATTTTTTTTTTCTTTTATAGTATTAGTTTTAAATTGGTCTTAGATTTCACTTTTAATAAATGTACTGATTAAACATTTAAGGACAGTTATTTTGGAGGACAGATCAGAATGAATAGAATAAAACTTATTTGTAGGAAAATTTCATATACATCTCAAAACAAAGCTACTGCCACCCCCCCACCCCCCGCTTCACAATCTTATCCCTCTTGTAGCAAAGACATGGAAAGTAAACACGGAGATTTTCTTATATTGGATAGATGGTCTGTCTTTACAGATGGGTAATTTAATTAACAACGTGTTACTACAGTGACACAACTCCTAAAGTCCTACATAAAACAGAATAAGCTCATTTGCTTTATTGTAAAGCCAGAGTGGGTGTAGTTTATTCAGGATAAGTTTTCATCACCTGTATTGCTATTATAACTAAGTAAATAAAACCACTTCCTATGTAGGGAATGTCAGCCGTACAGCAACCATCTGGTATACCTCGCAATGAGAGGGTGCCCGTGTGATATGCACACTCTCCTGATCCTCCTTCCCTAGCACCTGCTGCTCCCTAGAGAGCAGCCAGCCCCCTTCACTCCACACCATGGGAAGCACAGCAAAGCCTTGCGATGAAGTTGTCTGTCTTAGAGACAAGAAAGAGGCACAGCCAGTGGACTTGTATTCCCGTTCATTCTGCATGCGTCCTGAATATTTTATGGCCAAAGCTTTTAGTTTTGTTAAAGAGAGAGAGAAAAAAAAACAGTTTAGATTTGCCAAAAAGCAGACAACAACAAACTCACATCTATATTAGTGCAAGAGCAGGTGAAGATGCACGGAGGGACTGATTCTTCAGGACACAGTGTCTCCTATTATACTAAGCCCGCACCATGGATTGTCATGGGAAATAAGTTTCTACAGTCTTACATGTTAGAGTTTCAAATCTGCCATAAAACTTGTGTTCATTTAGGGAAGTACTTTTATAGCAACAAAAGTACAATTTCATATCACATTATTAGGAGCCAATTTATTGCTTTTGGCTAAAAAATTAAAATTAATGTGTTAGCAACTTAGTCGTCTCAAGGCAGTCCTTGGCAACCCTGTGCTCAGCCAGCCGGCTTCTTCTTGTGCCTGTTTGCTGCTCTAAAGCCTTATTAATTTTGATTTATGTGAACATGGGCTGTAGAATGATAAAGCCTCAGGCTACCAGGCTTTAATAGTGAATTGTTCAAGGACACTCATTTAAGAGAGAAAGAGATGACTCCTCACCAATAATTGAATTATTTTTACCTATCTTGGGTGGCTTCTGTTAAAACAAGGAATATTGTGTGTAATGCCTTCACCATAATACAGGGCGCAGATTTGTGCTTGGAAAGGGTGCACTGCGAAAACGTGTTTGAATGGAATCTATAGGACAGGTGCACAACTCTACTGCATTTCGGTTTGCATACTGCTCCTCCTCCTTTCCGTTTAACGTCTCCTCCTGTTACAGTTTGTATTACATATATGGTCTCAATTAGAGTTAAGGATACATGTTTAATCCTTGTGAGGGAGAAGCAGAGTTAAAGAGGGATAAAGGCCTAGATAAGTTGCAGAGGACATTAGCCCATCACTCCCTAGTTTTCAGTGGCTGTTAAAATTCATGACCCTTTAAAAATCAGATACACAGGCTGAACATATGAAAAACTGACATGTATTTTGTTCTAACCTAGAGTTTTGCTAAGACAGTGGCTTGGACATGAGAAGACCATGAAATGGAGAGGATGGCTGGTGTTTTCTATGTGGCTTTATTTTCCCTCAAGCTATAAAGGGATATTAAAGCTACAAATGAGTATACATTTCAGGAAGTCAGATTTTCCTTTACCATAAAGAGGAACTTAGAAGCAGTGTTGTGTGTAGTAGAAATGATGGAATTAGTCAGGAGACCTGGGGTTCCCTAATAGGGGGTTTTCAGGTTTAATTCTTGTGAGTGCTTGGTATCTCATACAGTAAAGTAGGCAATTAGGTGGAAAATTTAGTGTCAACATTTTGGAAATCTAAACAGTCATAAGTTGGAGCTTGAACTAGTAGACTATGTATGTGGATTAATACAAGGTCTATCTGCAGCTGACTTGAGAAATGGTATTTTACATTCAAAATGGTTGTTAGCAATTGCTATTTAATGGTGTTATGCCAGTGTGTGCGATTTTATTTTTTTCAAGAACAGCATTTTATGGTAGCAAAACTCAAGGGATTGAATTTTGTTCTAGTTGTTCATTGAAGTTTTAGAAAAGAAAATATTTTCGAGGGTGTGCAATGACTTTGGAAACCTTTAGCCTCTGATTCCCTCCTTCTCCAATGGTGATGCTCAGAGAACAGTTTTAATGATGGATTTTGTTTTGCAAATACAAAAATATTACTGTTGCAGATGGTTAAAACAAGTAGCTCCTAGAAAATTGATAAATTAATGTTATACAGGTCTTTGAAATCTTATGAAGATAACATTAAAAGGTCACATGTAGATGGAGTATTATGGTCCATGGAACTATGTCACAGTTCTGGGAAAATATGCAAATTGTGAATCCAGTGATTTTTTTTTTTTTGCTGACAATAAATTCTGGCATTTCAGAAGACGATGACATAGATAATGGATTTTTTTTTTTTTTTACCTCAATTCTGTTTCTTTTGTGCATGTGGAGAATCTAACTGTTTAAAGGGAGGGAGTGCTCAGGACTAAATGGGACACACACACACACACACACACCATGTAGATGATTACATTTAGTTCTCTTAGTTACTCTCCAGTTTTCTCAGTTTATACAGATAATGGTCAGGTTAGTTTCCATAGTTACATGGGTTATAAGAGGTGGGTCTGGGGTTTAAACAATGTCAGATTCCAGAGTGCACATCCTCAGTCTCTAGTCTCCCACATCAAGACACAAAGCCTCCAAGAAATAACACTCCAAGGGTGCAGGGTGCTTGCTCTCACCTCTAAGCCCCCTGTATGGGCATGGGCTTGAATATATGTATTAATATCAGTGGCTGACAGAAGTGCTTACAACTGCTCATAATTATAGAAAAAATTAGTACAATTCAAAACCCCCCCAAGTTTAATCTTTGTCTATGAAATCTAAAAGTCTGCTGTTTGAAATGGAAATGAGAGTTAGTGCAAGTAAAGTTAGAACTATTAAGAAAAGGTTGTAACATTTTCTTCAGCAAAGTCAGAGAGGAGACGGAGAAGCCAGAGGAGGGGGAGGGAGGGAGAGACAAACAGAAGGAGGTGAAGGACAGTTTCATACAGCTGAAGCAAGAGTGGGAACTGGCTCAATAGAGGGTGTCACATGTGAGCGTCTAAGGATAGCCATGGATAAGGCCTTCGTGCCTATTGAAGTTGACTTGGTCAAAGGATTTCTAAGATTAAGGCAAAATGTTTGCTGTGCATATTTGTACTTTTTAAAAAAGTTTTTAAATGTGAATGGTATTTTAAGGTGGTGTATGAGGAAAATGATACAGGTTTATAGGCTAGTCAGATAAGGACAAAGGTCAGAGGGCATCTTAAGCATGGGTCATGAACTTAAAGCTTATTTTACTGTTAACACAATCCATGTCTACTTGAGAATCTCTTGATTCTCAGCCAGCAGGGGGGAGGGGCTTTCTTTCCTTCCAATGTCTCTTTAATTTTCTTTTTTTATTCTGTTCTGTTACCTGCAGGATTTCTCTAAGGAAATGACTACTCCTAAAGTCTCACCCAGATTCCAGCGGAGAGATGCAATGTTAATTTAATAATTTGTAATAAAAGATAGTAACTCAAATAGCCACCCACCAGAGAGACGTTGCCTAAATGAGTTTTCAAAGATATGTAGCCTGGAGATTTCTGCAGCTGTTTAAATATTTTACAAAGAGGGTAGAATGGCATAAAACTTCTCTGTAAAGATAGCCCCATAATAGATATGTGAAAATAGGTTGCAAAGCAGTGGGCGGATTCTGATGTTTTCTTATGTTTCTACATACATAGAAGTGCAGAATGAAGTGTTAACAAAATGTTCTTGTCCCTTCCCCTCGTGTGTGTGTGTGTGTGTGTGTGTGCATATGTGTGTATATATGTGTATAAATATGTGTGTGTGTGTGTGTGTGTGTGTGTGTGTTGTTTTTCTTTTTCTTTTGAGACAGACTTTCACTTTGTAGCCCAGGCTACCCTTTAGCTTGTAATTCTCCTATCTCATCAGAGACTACAGCCACATTCACCTAAGCCCTTGTTTTTCGTGGTTAGAATAGATATAGTTTTTATTTTATCTATTTTCCTCCTATTTTTCTTTTAGTAAACTACAAGCAACAAATAATTTGTCATGAAGGAGAAATTTTTTTTTCTTATTTCAAAATTAATTTACTTGAAAATCTTAGTTGTTCTCTTTACACCTCTCATGTCTTTCCCATGCCTACTATTTGTCCTTCCCCCACTAACTGCCGCTCTCCCTTGTCTAGATTCATTACTCTGTCTTCTTGTGTGACCCACCTACTTTAACCAGAGCCTTCTGGGTGAGCCCTGGATTGCAACTATCCAAAGGAATCCAGTGTAATCCCCTCCCCCAAATCCTTGTGAAGTGGAGACCAGGGTACTCAACAAAGTGTCTTAATTCGAAGTAAATAATTTTCTGAAGAAACAAATTTTTCTTGAAAAACCATGTGTGTAAGAAGATATCAGAGAGTCCCTTCTGAGAATGCCTGCAAAGTTGCTTTACAATTGCTTCTAGAAGGTTGTAAATGCTTATAATGGAATAGGGAAATGAAAAAGAGAAGCAAGAAATTAGGAATTATATCATTCTTAACGGGAAATGACACTCCCTACTCACTTCATCTGAAAAATCTTTGTTAAAGGCATAGGTCCAGTCAGTTGTTTCAATAAGCAACGCCTACCTCTGATGGTTGCACTCTGCCCATAGTGCAGCGCCATCATCTTGGAATTGAGCCTCATCTGTGTGCCTCATAGGCATTGCCTTTCCAGGAATTGGCCATTTCTGTGAGAATGATAGAAAAAGTCTGTAATGCGATCGAAATTGAGAATTATACTTACATTTTGTTGTAGCTCATAAAACCTGAAATCATTTATATAAAGCCACAAAATAGCAAAAGGAAATCAACGTCTCTGTATTTGCCCTAAATATTATATTTAAAAAGCACTGTATTGGATCGAAGGCAAGGTTTTTAAATGAGGGAAATTACATGTCTTTAATGAAGCATGCTTAGCCGATGCTGCCTAATACAGACAGAAGAAAGGTTAGAAACATCTTGTGTGTTGTCTGTCTATTTCCGGCCACATCCTGACCAGTATAGCAGGAATTACTTTTCACAGCCTGTTCCCTTTAGTGCAGCATCCTGTGGGAGTGAGTGCTTGCTTCCTCTTGACTTCCTGTGTATCTAAATCACTCTTACCAAAAGCCAGTGCAATGTGTGTGCTGATTTTATTTTCTCTTGCGGATAGAGATGGCGTTATCATTCCTCTCTCTATAAGTTTAAAATGAATAGAATACTTCCCAAGTCAATCGGCTAAAGCATAGATTAAAGGTAAAACGAAAATTCACTATTGAAATCAAAACAGCACCCCACCCCCAGTGTTTATGAATTAAGGCAGGCTAGGTGGAACCTAGTCAAGGCCGCTTGATGCTGAAGGATGGGGATGGTCGAGTCACGGGTTCATCGCCTCCCTTTCCTCCTCTCTCAGGAGTGGGAGCTGCAGTCCATTCCCTGCAGTTGTGCTTTCTTGTACATCTTCCCTACTGTGCTGGTGCCAGCTCACATGTTGGATGCTGACAGAGGGTTTTTGCTGCTGGCCAGCACCTAGACTGGACAGTACCTCCTGTCCAAGCCCCATTTCTAGGTAGGGCAGAGCTGAGGGCGTGCACCTTGGGCTGCAGCTCACTTTCTCACCACGCAGCAACCCAAAGGAAATATAAACGTGGTGAACTGTAATAGGTGTTTGTAGATAATGGAAAAAGAACATATCTGTTGAGGATAAATATCTTAAAGTGATTGATCTTCTGGCTCTGTAAGTTCAAAGGAAGAAAAGAAATGGTCAAAGTAGAACCTTTTGTCAGGAAGTTCCATCGTGAATCCTGGGTTCCCCCTCCTGTCCAGTGTGCTGGTGTCTTCTTCCTGCTCCAAGAAGAATCCTTTTCTTTGAACCTCCACAGTCAAGATCTCCTCCCTTGCCAGGCTTTTATTTTATTGCATGATTGCTTTATTTTATTGCATGTTTATTGCATGATTGTCTAC
>JADRCD010164569.1:0-12770 GCA_019843815.1 Montemys delectorum | reverse complement strand
TATGGTTCTATTTGGAAATCTCTCATGCAATGTCTTTTAAAGTCCTGAGCTGAGACTGAGAATTTCCCAGAAGGCTCATTAGAGACAGTATATTGATTTATATTTATAATTGTAAAAGTAGAAAGGAGGGTAAACAGTGTGTGTATATTAGGGCTAGGAGATGAATTGCCAGATCTGTTTTTTGCTGAATATTTGAAAGCTTACACAGTCCTAGACACTTTGAATCAGAAAATTGGCTGAATGCCTCAAAGCAGACTGAAGTTGACCATTGTCTCTGGAAGTTTGGAGTCCTGAAGCCACAGACAGATCTGTGTGCCTACCATGAATGTGTCTAAATGGGATTTCTAGATCATATTGACTAATTTAATTTTACCATGAATTGTTATCATACCAAAAACATTACAGCTGGTGTTTTGCAAAGGAAAATAATATTTTAAAACACATTGGCTTTTCCTAGGGTGGCATGTCCATCAAACCTCCTCAACTGTTTCACAACCTGCTAATTAGATTAAGCCAATTTAATGACTCAGACATATAAAATGCCTTACCTTACTTCTCCCTCCCCCACTAATGCATACATAGACAGAGAATTGGGTAGGATAATTTTAAGGCCAGACCCATATAAGCTGGGAGATTCAAATTAAGGTTTAATTAACCTGCTTAGTACAAGAATCTCTGAACAGCGGGGGATTTTACACACAGTTACATGTGATCTGTAATAACCAAGCACAACAGGCTTCTCCATTACATGTTCCAGGATGTCCACCTTGCCCTCTGCACTTGATTAACTGCCTGGAGCCTGTCAATTCCAAAAGAGAGATATTGAAAGACCTTACCGCTTGTGCCCCATGCAAGATAAGCACATACGGGAAGGTGTGCAGAGGATGGCTACCTTTGGGTAAGCCGGCTGTATAGACAACCTCGTGGACTCGTCTTGCCATTAGCTGATAGATCCATGAGTTTGTAACTGTCTGTATGGACTGCTTCTCATATAACATCCTAAAATGTGTTGAGAATGACTTGGCCTGAAGCCTGCATCTCTCTTGCAGTTTAACAAGTTGAGTATTCACCCCTTAGACCAGATCATTTGTCTTTGTCCTGGGGCTAGGAAAAGGAAACCTTGTGTTACTGAGGGTCTCTGTGATGAGTCAGGTTCCTGTTCTTGGCAACTTAAAGAATTAAGGAGCATACATCGTTGACTGTGAAATGGTTTACTCAACAGCAAAAGAAACAATAGCAAGCAGATAGCCCTAACAAAAGCAGCAAACTCTAAGGAAATTGCTCACCAACACTGAGTTATTGCTGGGGCTTCCTCTTACAGATCCCGGAGAAGGAGTAGGCTGTTAGGGCAGGACATGAGTGGTTCATTGTTTTGATTGACAGGTTTGGTTGATATAAGCCTTTATTCACTGGGCATGTCCTTTTCCATGTTGTATCCCAGCCATGCATATACATAGGATGGTAAATAAGTGATTTCCTCTAAAAGTTAATTCTAAGAACACAGTTGTCTCATTGTGCATATGTGCACCTACACCTGATTCAGGCTGGATCCACTCACGCTAGCTCAGGATGCCTTCCAGGATGCATTTGCAGTCTAACTATGGAAGGGGAGTTACTATGGTGAAACTGAGTGCTGCTGCATTTGGAGGGGGCCATGTAAGTGAGATAAAGGTGGGATCCAAATCGCTAAGGTACCTCTGAAAACTGCATGTCCCACTTGGACTTGGTGGGAGTATAGTCTCACTTTGGAGGCATGTGGAGCCATTTTTTTCTAGTCACTGGACTGGGCTCTCCTCACAGTTCTGGTGCAATTATGAATGAATACCAGGACTTCGGGATCGACTGACTGTTTGCTCTGTTTTGTAGCCTTCTCTCCTCAGAATGGTTATCTCTCAGCTGTTAGAATTTATAAGAAAAGCATGGGAAAATAGACACGCACCCTGCCAAAGGTGCTGTCTAGTATAAGGAGTAAAAGACTCTCCAACAAGTGAATAGGATGCTCTTTCTCCATCTACATCACACTTCATCTCTCCTTGCTACCAGCCTCCAAATCAAAGATAATTGACAAATTTTCCTGGTACCTCTTTTTTAAGAGAGATACTGCCAGTAGGTTTTACTGTGGAAAAAGGTAGAACTCTGGGCAGGGGCAAATGTGGAGTTACACTGGTTACTCTTTTCAACATTGTGACAGGATTCTTGTCAGAGACAACTTAAGGGAAGAAGGGTCTATTTGGCTCAAGATTTGAGGAAGGGCTGGTAGGGGGAACAGCTCATGACCCCTTGTGGGTCTTGTGGCAGTTATTTGTTCTGTGATGCGGACCATCAAGCCATGCATCTAGATCAGAGCTGGAGGCTGGGCTACAGCTCTCAAGGCCCATGCCAGAGACCCAATTTCTACATCTGTCAATTGTGTCCATGATAGCACATTGGAATTTCTCTTTATTGTGAGAAATGATGCCATGTTTGTGTGAGAAAATGTTGGCATCCTTTTAGAGATTTCACTGTGAAGAATGTAGATGTGAAATAGTCCCTGGCTTAGCTCATTTTCCTGCCACTTAACAAGAAGTGACTTAAGAACGGGAGCAATTTGTTTGACTCACAGTTTGAAAGTACTGGTTCATCATGACATAAAGGCAGATAGGAAGGAGCATGAGGTGGCTGATGACACCATGTCTGTGGTGAGGAAGCAGAAAGAGATGCATGCTGATGCTGACTGATACTTAGCTTGCTCTTAGTTTTTTATTCACTCCAAGACCTCTGCCCATGGGATGATGGCACCTACATTCACAGTGAACCTTCTTCCCTCAGTCTAACTTTCCTGAATGTGGGTGGATTGTACTTCCAGATTTCATGTACACACTCACTTTATTAGGGGTTATTGCTTATACATGTGTAATCAGGTCCACAGGGTTTTGCAGTTCCTTCTGCTTAGGACACTACTCAGCCACCACACTCCTGGTGAGAATTCTATCCCTCCTAGAGAGCTCAAATAATGGAAGGTTCAAGCCAGGATGTTGTTGGCCTCAGCAAGAAACCATGTGTCCCAGCTGCCTCCAGGTCCTCAGTCTTGGTTAATCTGGAGAAAGAAGAAAGGTGTCAAAGAGTGCCCTTTAATTGGCTGTGATCTGCTTCGGAAATATCCGAGGGAAGAAAATAACACATGAAGGCGACTAATAAAAAAAAAAAATGTCTAATTTAAAAATAGTCTCCTGACACTTTTCTCCACTCTATGCTCCTTAGTTTCGATTCTGAGCCCTCAGGATGTTTGACAAAAGGAACAGACTTACCAAACTGGTGTATGATATGATAGCCCTGTGATAAATGCCACTAGATTGTGTGAACTACTGATGCCTATAAGATTAACTCAGTTGGTCTTGGCCGTGATTTGAATAAACAATAGTAAGACATCAGAATCAAAGCCTGTTTCATGTACACATTGTTTTCTCAGACATTTCAACTGTGTGAACACGAGGGCTCCAGATGTAAATGTGCTTCTTTGTTGGTTTCCTTAAAATGTTTGACATACGTGTTTCTAGAAATGAGCAGGATTCTGTGCATAGTCTATTCTTTATTCTCAGAAGGGCAAGCTGTGCTTAGCTGTGGTAAAATGTCATTTCCAAAGACTGCGTAAACTCTGAGTAAGATGAGAGGAAATACATCACACCAAACTGGATTTCCTTGAAATTAGGGTCACCTGTTTTGATTTGGACATCTGGAGGGAGTTATTGTTTCTGTCAGGTATAATTGAGAGGAACAAGAAAATTTAGAGTAATACAAAGCAGGGAGGTGGGATTTTTAAGTATTTGGTATTTCTTCAGCCAATACTGGGCAACCCATTTCCACAATCACAGAACAAGAACATGACTATGAGCATGGTATAATCGGCACTCTTGGGAAGTGGGTCCGGGAGAGAAAGGAATGTGTTCTGAAGGTGTGTGAGCAAACGGGGCTGTGAGACATGATGCTCCCATGAGCCTCTCTGACTGAGGAACTTTCTGCCATATTGCCATATTTAAATGCCCCTCTAGCTTGTCAACTCCAGCCACTGTCTTGCCTGGCTACCCTGGGAGTATCAGCTGGAAGAGCTGTTGGCATCTTAATGACTCCAGAACAGGTCCACACTACAAGTCTTCAGAGGCTTGGGAGATACTATAGCCTTTGATCCTCCAAGGTAGACATCCTGAAAGAGCATGAGCTACTGGGACTAGAGAATGATCAGAGCCGGCTTTATGATTATCCCAACTCCCTCCAGGAACAAGAAAGAAGGTAGTGTGGGTGCAGCTCACTAGAGACCCATCCTGTCCTCTGAAAAGCTGATGGTCTGAGCTGGGCACTTCTCAGCTCTTATTTTTCATGCCAATCTGGCAGCCTGTGTGGTCTCTGATTTCAAGTAGTTTCCCAGAATGCCTCTCTTTTTAAAGCTGAGTTTCTGGTCTTATCCTGGGTATTATGGCGTGTGCCAATCTGTAGCCACCTGGAATGTAGATGTCACATCTTCTCTGAAAGTGGAGTCTTTGCAGGTGACAAAAAGTTAAATGAGGCCACTCAGGAATGATAAATAGGTAGGCCCTAATCTAATATGACTGGTGTCCTTACAGCTAAAGGGAGATTTGATCATAGAGACACATACTGGGGCAAGGCTATTTAGAGATAGAGGCAGATATGAAGGATGCTGAGGCCAAGCAAAACTAACATCGGATGCTGGGAGGAGAACTGGGAGGATCCTCCTCCAGACCCTCTAGGGATGGTGTAGACATTGACGCTGTTTCAGACTATGAACTCCAGGCTTTTTACATAATAAATTCTGGGATTTTTTTTCTACTCAGTTTGTGGTCTTTTCTTACAGCCATTCTAAGAAATTAACTTTGCTTGCAGATGAATGACAGGCTTAGGAAGACAGCACAACAAGAGCCCAGTGAGTATGAGTGAAGTGCTACCTACGTGAGCCGCACAGCTGCCTGTGCTCCTAGAATTGGGATCACACTGAGGGAGGCACACCAGGCCTTTCTGTATTCTGTTAGGCAAGCATGCCTGCTCCCCTTGAACGGTCGCCAAGCTCAGAGAGGCCACCAACTGCTTTTCTCAATCCTCTGCAATTTTTATAGGCAATGGAATTTCTCCTGAGTTAATGATCTTGTTGGCTGCCAGTCTTAAGTTGTGTGTGTGTGTGTGTGTGTGTGTGTGTGTGTGTGTGTGTGTGTATGTGGATATGTGTTTGTGTGTGTGTGTGTGCGTGCATGTATATATGTATTTGTGTATGTATGCTCTTAGATATATGCAGGGAAGACATACATCATGCTGGATGTTTGGAGAAGTACATAGTATTAGAGAAATCAATAGAAGAGATTAACTGTTCATTATGCCATTAAAATCCATCTACACATGGGCACACTCCTGTGTGCTTTGTTCTGGGTAAGTACAGATAGTAACCTGTACTTATTTAGTTCTCCCACCTCAGTAATATGCAGGAGTGTGTTTTTTCTGGAGACCCCCGAGAACCAAGAATACTCAGAACAAGACAGAATCAGGATAATAGACAGTGAGCCTGGAAACTTATATGGAGGGCCATCATCACCTCAGTCCTCTGGTCAGGCTGCCAGGGAGGGCACAAGCTCCTTGGTGACTCAGATATTGAGAGGTTAGAGGGAAGATCTGCCTATTTAAGCTAGCTCATATATATAGAGTGCACTGAAAGATCTTACTAGAATGTCATGGACACAAAGAACAGAAAAACCTTCCCAGACAGGGCTGTCATCCAGCAGGGAATCTGGATCTCTAGGCATTTCAGGCCCTACTGCCAGATATGGTTTCTTCTTTTGACGTTCCTCAGCGATGTGCTGCACCACCAGTGACAGGAGCACTCTGTGACTGCCCAGCAGGAAGTTCTGTCCAGGCACATAGTACTCAGCCATGGCTTCAGACAGCCCCATTGTCTCATCCCTTCTATGACTTATCACTGACTGGTACAGACACTGAACAGCTCTGGGTCCAGCATCTCTTCTAAGGCAAGCAGGTTTGGTGGTATGGAAACTCCTGTAGTCTTTTCATGGCTGCTGAGGGGAGCAAGGACCAAAGCAGCATTTGTTCTAGAAGGGCACATGAAGAGCCAGACAACAGATATGTGGTTAGTTCAGATGGTAAGTCGGCAGCTCCTACTCCAGTTCCCTGCTCACACAGTGGCAAACCTGCAATACGTTTGTGCACAGAAATGGGCACACCACACACAATAGTGTGCGTGCATTCAAAACATACTTCGATGCACATACACCCAGCTATACTCCACAACACTCAGACCAGCACTTTACACAGAGAAACTCCTGTACACCCCTGCATACTCCTGTAAGCCGTAGTTGTATACAGATATACACACCTGTTTAGCTGTATAGAAGAACATGAGCTCACCCACACTAAAGAACATACACACGCATAGCAACTCAGAATAATACACCCATACTCGTACAATAAACAGGCACACACAAAGATGCCAAAACTAAGATGGAGGACAACTCAAAGCAAGGATGTACACACAGGCAGATTGACACTACAGGAGGTTTCATTAGTTCATATATCTTTCACCACTCCCCACAGGTGGCTCTGCCTGGAAGACAGTCAGCCAAGAAGGCAGCTTCTGGGCCTTGTGGGCACGGGGAGCTCCCAAGTTCACTATTGATTTTTTTTTCCCTTTCACTCAGCACCAAGATGGGCTCATCAGAGAGTATGCTGAGGCAGGGTTGGAGCACCCTGTCGGTGGTCCTGCACTCTGGAAGCCCCGAGCCAACAGTTTGCAGAGCAGAGGTTATTGGAGACAAGAATTTGTAAAGAAGGGCAGACCTCCCTCTAGCCAGAATCCTGCTCTGCCAGGATGAGGGGTGAAGGCAAGGCAGACAGCCAGAGTGAAGAGCCTCTGAAAGGGAAGAGGAACCTGGTGCTTGTGTCAGGCTCTTGCAGTGCACAGACTGTTGGAGGACGTATCCTGCAGTGGCATTCTCCGGACTCCTGCTGCCTGGCCCAAATCCTGATCAACTTCTCTGCTCCATGTTCTTCCTCCGGCTTCTTACCCTCCCAGCACCCCATCCCTCAGCTCATAAGCAGGCTGAGCCTAGGGTTGCATGAAAATGAGGAAGGAAAGCATAGCAGACAGCAGGCTGCAGAAGAGGTGGGAGCCAGAGTCGGGGGTAGGGAGGCAGCTGAGATGACCCTGGAGCTGCAGACCCTACTGGAGCTTCCCTTTGCCCCCTCTGCACCCTACTTGAAAGCTAAAGTGTTGTTTCCACTTCCAAATGGAATTTTTAAAAGTGAAACTCAATGCTCTCCAACAGAAAGCACAAATGTTCAGTTACGAGATAAATGGGGCATTAAAGAACACATTACATAACATGATTGGCTAATTGTGCAGGCGTTAAATATCTAGAAATGCCAGTGGACCTTCGGCTATGCAATGAGGCATGGCTGCTTCAGACGGAAACAAACTCACAAGGCAACTCAGAAAATCCGGGAAAACAAATGCCTGCTACTTATCAACCCTGTTTGCAAGGGAGGAAATGAATCCCCACACTCCCATTGCAGGCGGTTCCCGAGGGCATCTGACTTCCATCGAAACTTACCTTAGAATCTACCTAACTATCATCAGCAGGGCCCTGACAATGCAGCTTCATTCACACTTAAAGGAAAAGCTCTTTGTGCCTTGCCACATGTGGAAAGCAGAGAGCTAAGGAAGGTAAGGCCCAGGGAAAATGTGACTGCTGGTTAGACTAAGACATGGCCACCTACATACCGCTCTGCACAGGCCCCAGCCTTCTGAATCCACTGAGGACACATGCCTCTTTTCTGTCCAATTAGTTCTGATTGCCATGCATCATGCAAACATGTATTAAGTGCTGTGGCAGAGATGACACCGAGGCCTGTACCTGAGTCCTCTGGCTCACAAGCTTTGGGGCATTCTCAGCTAGAGGTGTCAGGTGGTGTCAGTCTGGAGCTCAGGTGGCCCACATGGGAACAGAATCATGGCACTTTCCAGGCCCTCCCATCCTGAAGGAGGCTTCACTTTCCCAGTCTCCAGTGTTGCTGTCACACTCACTGTGTCCCATGAACAATAGGATCTGGGCCTCCATAGGTACCCAGAGTCAGTCCAACCATTATAATAGTAGATACTACCAGGGGACTGGTGTGTGAGTACACATAGCATCTCCTCTATCCTGTGCATTGGAACACCAGTGAGAGAGGGTGTAAGGTTGCCCTGCCTCTCGTGCACTGGCTGTCTCTCAGGACAGGGAGGAAGTAGGACAGCCAGACGCCAGAGAATAAACAGACAGCTGCCCAGATTCTCAAAGGCCTTCCTCGAGACTAGTTGCAGCCTGGAGGCCACTCTGGGCTCCCTCCACACAGTGTTCACCCAGCATCTAAATAAGATCTCGCAACCATGGGAAATGGACAGCTGCACCCCTGCTCAGTGTCTTTCTCTAGGGGCATCACCAAATGGTGGCAAGGACCTTGAATGATAGATACAGCCGCACCAGGCCCCGAGAAGCTGAAGCAGGGGGTGTCCATGTATTCAGAAGAGCCACTCCGCAGTCACCCCTGTTCTAAGACACTGCTGCCACCTGGAGATCTCTCCCTCAGGGAGTCTGGGGACATTGGACACAGAGGTCAGAGCCCCACTTTCCAGAGCTCCTCCCCTCTACTTCCTGCTGGGCCAGGCTGGGTGCTCTGGGCCATGTAGGGGTGGGGTAGAGAGGGGTACCTCACCGGCTCACAGCAGGCATACACGTGCCAGGACACACTTGCCTTGCCAGCTGGGGGTTTGAAGACTTCCTGGGAAGAGACAAATGGCTGGGTTTCATCAGCAACTTAAGATCCTCATTTGAAAGAATGACTCCCACCTCACACCTTACTGTAATTTTCCAATTAATTGTGATTTAAATATGTTAATGTGGCTAACTAGGTTGAGCATCAGCCTAAAGACTTTCTGAATAATGAAGCAAGAACTCCCAGTACTACACAAAGGAGGAAATTCCATTGAGCAGCCTGAGAATGAAGATAGGCTTGCAGGCTCAAGATGGGCTGGCCTGGCTGTTTGCACAAGGGTGACCAGCTGTCACCCTTGTTGATCTGTCTCCAAGGGTCTAGGAGACAGACTTTGGAGGCGCAGGAGACCCCCCCCTTCTGTTCCCTCTGCTAGGTTCTTCCTGCAGTGGTTTCTGGCAGGGCACAGGAGGAGCCCTGACCCCAGATACCTACTTTGCAGTCTGCTGTGGCTAGCTGTCCTATTATAATTCTTATCATTTTGCCTTTTGTGTCCTGACATTAGACTCAAAGTACTCAACTGGGTCCCAGGGGCTGGTGGACCTGATTGCTACACTGTGCTTCTCAATGAGACATGTCTAATAGGCTTCCAGGCGGAGAGAATGCACTCTTCCCTTCCAAAAAAAGAAGTCAAGGGGCCAAGAGTCGGGTCAGCCGTGTGGGAGAAAAGTTCACATGTCAGTACTCTATCCACTATGTATACTGCAACAGTCTCTGGCCCATCAGGTCTCATCTGAATCTCACCACCACCACCCCTAAGTCTACCAGAGCCTCTCTCCATATTACCAAACTAGTGAACCCACCCACAGCATAATTCAACCCCTATCGGGATGTTGATGGACAGAATGGTGCTGGAAGCTGTTGTTCAGATTAAACAGGTCCAAGCACATGTAAAGCAGACAAGCAATAATCCTGGTGCCTCTAAAGCTCATGGACAATGGAATATGTATAGGAGGTAGATGGAGGATGTGTACTTCACTCTAACATCTCTTTTAATTGCCTATAGAAAGTATGCACCTGGCCAGCAGGCGGGCACAATATCAGGCCAGGCATCAGGTCAGTTACACTCTAGATGTGGGTCCTAAATGAGATGTCCACAGACTGGGCCATTGCCTCTGTGCTTGTCAGCTTGGCCACCAGAGAAGACAACATGGGTGGGCCTCAAATGACTCAAGCTGATGTCTTTTCCATTCTGGAGATAGGAAGTTATAGAAGGAAGAATTGTGCAATGGATTCTCCTTAAGGGTCTTCCCTTTGGCTTTCAGACTAGCTTCTGCTTCTAGCGTCTCCACAGAAGCCTCCATCTGATTGTATGAATATGAGTCCAACATCTGTCTCTTGCTAAGGACACACAGGATGAAGATTTACCATATTGACCTCATCTTAACCAGCTTTCCAAAGGTCTTGCCTGCTGGAGGCTCAAGCTTCAACCTGTGACTTTGGGCTCCCAGTTAAGCACAGTGCAGACACAAAACTATCAATCAGTCCAGACCTACTTTCTTACTCATTTCTTATCTTATTCAGTATGTGTATATAGGGTGCATATAACCCCCTGGGTGGTCTGAGTAAAGGGCATTCAACAGTGGACAAACCCCAAGAGCCCATGTTTCAGAGGAAGAATAGACTGTAAGTTAATTAAGTCAGGTGTCAGAGGTAATATAGAAAAATTGAAGCTCTGGTAAGGAGACAGAAGGCTCAGTCACTCCAGGAGACAGGTGGGCTAGTATTAACTCCAAGAAGCACTTCACAGTTGGACGTCCAGATGGCGCTGGACCGGTCCCACCTCTTAGAACCCCTACTCTGCCTAGTGCCGACAGTTCTGTAATGATGTTTTCTTGTCACTGGGCATCAGTGGTTCATTTGTCTGAATTTTATCTCCTAGCTATAAACTGGAGAGTTGCTTTAGACTTTGCCAGTCACTGTCGATTTAGGGAGGCAACTATGATAAATGTGCAGATTAACAGGGGAAATTTACTTACTCAGTCATTACATTGAGTGTGCAGCAGCCTCTCAGCACCCTAATTAAGTAAAAGAAGTGGCAAGAGTTCCCTGTGTCAATACAGCAGGAAGTACTGAGCTGCAGGCAGACAAGGAGAGGCCACGTGGCTGGCCAAGGGGCAACAAAAGCAACAAAGAGAAGCTCTAAGGACAGCCATCCACACTATCTGGCAGTGGGTTAGCTCCTATTGGTCTGTAACTCCTCCATGAACCCTAGATCCTGGGCTGGAGACCCTGAGGCAGCGCTGCAAGCACCTACACATCTTGCTCCTTGGAAGTCCAGACCCAGGCCTGGCTTTGAAACTGACTCATGTTATGGCTTCACTTCATTGAGCAAAGGCCTCTATCAAGCAGACTATGGGCAGGTGATGCTGCTGTCAATCAGATTAGGCAAGGTCTTTAGGACATAAGCTTATACTGACACGGCTCTGGTACCCATTTCCAGAGAGGTCAGCTTACTCCTAAGCTACTCCCAACTCCACCCTCATAGGGATTTACTCCTTCCCAGTTCAGTATCTGCTCTACCACAGCCAGTTAGTGTGGGGAACCCCTGGAGTGCATCCCCCAAAGAAGATAAAGCTGGGTGAGTGGGGCACAGGGCAGTTGTGTTTGGAGGGTCATCTCTCATGTTTAAGGTTCCTGTTCCCATGAACAGCTTTTCCTGTGGCCCCTATTGGATAGCGGCAGGAATACTCTCTATGATAGGTGGTCCTCCCTCAGTACACTCCTTGATCTTCATGACTGCTCAAGGGACAGATGCGCAGGAAATTTTGGAGAGGCCCATAGGTATGCCCATGGCTGCTGGCCTGGAACTTCACACACTTTCGATAGAGCATGCCCTGTGGTGTCCAAGGCCGGTTGTTGTTATTGTTGTTGTTGTTGTTGTTGTTGTTTTCTGTTTCACTGACATTTCACAAGAAAGTACCCTCTTCACAGGGGTAGACTTGAAGAAACCAAGATGATGACAAGGACTGTTCTAGATCTCGTGGTCACTCTCAACTTTCTTGATGGTTCTGGGGCTTGTGTAGGCCAACATACTATGAACACATTGAGCAGTTCATCCAATTTCCATCTTTTCTTACTGCTTTGGAATGTTCTGTCCACCCTTTTCCCCTATGTCTATCTCTAGAAGCTACCTCATCCATTGCCTTCAGCCTTTGCTTGGCTGACCGCTGTTCCCTCTGGGGACTATCATGGAGGCCTCTCAGAAGGGCTTCTTGGCCCCACCTCCCCATGCTTCATATTTCCCTCTCTGAGCCACTCAGAATGTCAGGACCTCTTACCAGGTGTCCTTATCAGCCAGCTCCCTTAGTGTGAGGTTCTCTTTGTCTTGCCCACATTTCTAAGGAGTACCCATATATTATCCCAGAAAAAGTATTAGGTCAGTACTCCTTCAGAGAATGAATAAAATGTTTCAACTAAAGGCACAAAGTTAGCGTGACAATGTCAACAAACCACTAGGTAATCTGTGAAAGGTCTCTTGCCAGGTTGTTCAGGGGGAATTTTGAAGAGTCCCAGGGCTCTCAGGAACATACAGACATGCAAGACAAAGCTTGCTAAAGAGGTCTCAGCTCACAAAACATAGCCAACTCTAGCAACATCTTCCTCCACGAGACAAAGCCGAATGGTATGAAGCACTACCACCTCTGAGTGCCCCCTAAACATGTTGGGATGTTTATCACTTAGGTCAAGAGTGACAGTCATTGGAAGTGGCACATTTAAACACAAAAAGCACAAGGCATTAGCAGATTTGGCCGCTCAGGGCCCTGCACCCTTTACACAGAAAGCCCTTAAATGAACACACTATACCTAAATTGCGTAAATGCCAGGGCTTGGAAAGCCACTTGCTCCAGTGCCCTTGATAGAGTCTGTCTCTGGCGTCCCACCTCTGCATCCACAGAGGACTCAGTGGGGCAGATGGGAGATGGGCATCCTGGTACTTATGTGGCCTCAGACCCAAGCAAGCCAGG
>JADRCD010164553.1:0-11943 GCA_019843815.1 Montemys delectorum | reverse complement strand
AAATATAATTTATTATTTAACTATATAAATAAAATATAAAATATATAGCTGTTGTGAGGTTGTATCATGTCTAAAGAATGGCTTTACTAAGTTTTCTCTGCAGCTGTTGAGACAATAAGAAATTTCCCTTAGTTTATTACTATGCAAAGTAAGATTTTAAGTGTCTGTTTAACTGAAATTATAATTGTATCACATTTAGTTTCTTTCTTTCTTTCTTTCTTTCTTTCTTTCTTTCTTTCTTTCTTTCTTTTTATTTTTTATTGGATATTTTCTTTATTTACATTCAAACGTTATCCCCTTTCCTGATGATTTCCCTCTCTCATGGAAACACCCTATCATATTCTCCTTCCCTCTGCTACTATGATGGTGTTCCTCCACTCACCCACCCACTCCCACCTGCCTGCTCTACACTGGGGAATCTATCAAGCCTTTGTAGGACCAAGGACCTCTCCTTCCATCGGTGCATGACAAGGCCATCCTCTGCTACATATACAGCTGGAGCCATATGTACTCATTTGTTGATGGCTGGGAGTTCTGGGGGGTCTGTTTGGTTGATATTGTTGTTATTCTTATGGGGTTGCAAATACCTTCGACTCCTTTAGTCCCTTCTCTAATTCTTCTAATAGGGACCCCTCACTCAATCCAATGGTTGGCTGCTATCATCTGCCACTATTTTAAGGCTCTGGCAGGGCCTCTCAGGAGACAGCCATGTCAGGTTCCTTTCAGCATGCACTTCTTGGCATTCACAATAGTTTCTGGTTTGGTAATTATACATGGGATGAATCCCATAGGACAGTCTATGGGTGGTCTTTCCTTTAGTCACTACTCTACATCTTTGCTTCTGTGAGTATTTTGTTCTCTTTCTAAGAAGGACCAAAGCATGTACACTTTGGTCTTCTTCTCATTGAGCTTCTTGTGGTCTGTAAATTGTATCCTGGTTATTTGTAGTTTTGGGGCTAGTATCCACTTATAAGTGAGTGCATACCATGTCTTTTCTTTTGTTATTGGGTTACCTCACTCAGGATAATATTTTCTAGTTCTATCCATTTGCCTAAGAATTTCATGAATTGATCATTTTTAATAGCTGAGTGGTACCCCATTGAGTAAATGTACCACATTTTCTGTATCCATTGCTCTGTTGAAGGACATCTGGATTCTTTCCAGCTTCTGGCTGTTATAAATATGGCTGCTATGAACATTGTAGAGGATGTGTCCTTATTACATTTTGGAGCATCTTCTGGGTATATAGCCAGGAGTGGTGTAGCTGAGTCCTCAAGTAATACTATGTCAAATTTTCTGAGGAACTGCCAAACTGATTTCCAGAGGGGTTATACCAGCTTGCTTCCCACCAGCAATGGAAGAGTATTCCTCTTTCTCCACATCCTTGTCAATATCTGCTGTCATCTGAGTTTTTTATTTTACCAATTCTGACTGGTGTTAAGTGGAATCTCAGGGTTGTTTTGATTTGCATTTCCTTGATGACTAAGGATGTTGAATATTTCTTTAGGTGCTCTGTGCCCATGTGTTCGAGGGTTTTCCACACTTTCTCCTCTACAAGTTACAAGTATATCTGGTTTTATGTGGAGGTCCTTGATCCACTTGGACTTGAGCTTTGTACAAGGAGATAAAAATGGGTCAATTTGCATTCTTCTACATGCTGACCTCCAGTTGAACCAATACCATTTCTTAAAAATGTTGTCTTTTTTTCCACTGGAGTGTTTTAGCTCCTTTGTCAAAGATCAAGTGACCATAGGTGTGTGGGTTCATTTCTGTGTATTCACTTCTGTTCCATTGATCAACTTGTCTGTCTCTGTACCAATACCATGCAGTTTTTAATCACTGTTGCTCTATAATACAGCTTGAAGTCAAGGATGGTGACTCCCCCTAGAAGTTCTTTTATTGTTTAGAATAGTTTTCTTTATCCTGGGTTTTTTGTTATTCAAAATGAATTTTCAAATTGCTCTTTCTCATTCTTTGAAAAATTGAGTTGTAATTTTGATGGGGATTGAATTGAATCTGTAGATTGCTTTCAACAAGATGACCATTTTTACTATATTCATCCTGCCAATCCATGATCATGGGTCAGCTTTCTATCTTCTAAGATCTTTGAATTCTTTCTTCAGAGATTTGAAGTTCTTATCATATAGATCTTTCACTTGCTTAGTTAGAGTCACATCAAGGTATGTAATATTATTTGTGGCTATTATGAAGGGTGTCATTTCCCTGATTTCTTTCTCAGCCTGATTATCCTTTGAGTGTAGGAAGGTTACTGATTTGTTTGAGTTAATTTTATATCCAGTTACATTGCTGAAGTTGTTTTTCAGCTTCAGGAGTTCTCTGGTGGAACTTTTGGGGTTACTTAATTGCACTATCAAATCATCTGCGAATGGTTATATTTTGACTTCTTCCTTTCCAATTTGTATCCCTTTGACCTTCTTTTGTTGTCTAATTGCCCTAGCTAGAACTTCAATTACTCTGTTGAATAGATAGGGAGAGAGTGGGCAGTCTTGTCTAGTCTCTGATTTTAGTGGGATTACTTCAAGTTTCTCTCCACTCAGTTTGATGTGAGCTACTGGTTTGCTTTGTATTACTTTTACTATATTGAGGTATGGGCCTTGAATTCTTGATCTTTCTATGACTTTTATGATGAAGATATGCTGAGTTTTGTCAAATGCTTTTTCCGCATCTAATGGAATGATCATGTGTTTATTTTTCCTTTGAGTTTGTTAATGTAGTGGATTATGTTGACAGATTTTCTTATATTGAACTATCCCTGCATCCCTGGGATGAAGCCTACTTGATCATGGCGAATGATCATATTGATGTGTGCTTGACTTCTTTTGGCAAGAATTTTATTGAGTACTTTTGCATCAATATTCATAATGGAGATTGTTCTGAAGTTCTCTTTCTTTGTTTGCTCTTTGTGTGTTTAGATATAAGTATAATTGTGGCTTCATAGGATGAATTGGGTAGTATACCTTCTGTTTCTATTTTGTGGAATAGTTTGATGAATATTGGTATTTGGTCTTCTTTGAAGGTATGATAGAATTTTGCACTAAACCCATCTGGTCTTGTGTGGCTGCCTGCAACCACACACGAACAGGTCTTCTGGAATGGGAGTTAGAGCCTGTGAAAAATTAAGGAAACTGAAATATAGGAAGGGGTTAAAAAATGAGACCCAGGCATGGTGTGCTTTCAGTCCTCCATCATTATTGAACTCTCTTTGTTACAAGCAGGTAGGTAGACAAAAACCCCTCCCCCAGTCCCATAAGCAACTCATGGCCCAATCAGGATCTTATTCTTCAGTCTCTGGAAGCAGGACTTCCAGTGTAACAGGAACTTTGAGAGAGGCATGCCTATTAGCAGGAGGTTGGAGAGAGGCATGGCTATTTGCAGGAGGTTAGAGAAAGGCATCTCTACTTGTGGCAAGGCAAGGTCTGAAAGAACCAGCTCTTAGCTGGAGGAGGGTCACAGTCTTAGGCTTTTTTTGTCTGGGAGACTATTAATGAATGCTTCTATTTCTTTAGGGATTATGGGATGGTGTAGATGGTTTAATCTTATCCTGTTTTAATTTAGACACCTTGTATGTGTCTAGAAAATTGTCCATTTCATCCAGATTTTCCAATTTAATTGAGTATAAACATATGTAGTAGATCTGATGATTTTTTGTTTTCCACAATTTCTATTGCTATGTCTCCCTTTTCATTTCTGAATTTATTAATTTGAATATTGTCTTTGTGCTCTCTGGTTAGTCTGCTTAAGGGTTTATCTATTTTATTCATTGTCTCAAAGAAACAGCTCCTAGTTTTGTGGATTCTTTGTATAGTTCTTTTTGTTTGTATTTGGTTGATTTCAGCCCTGAGTTTGGTTGTTTCCTGCCATCTACTCCTCTTGTGTGTATTTGCTCTTTTTGTTCTAGAGCTTATGTGTATGCTGTCAAGCTGCTAGTGTTAACTCTCTCCAGTTTCTTTTTGGAGGCACTTATTGCTATGAGTTTTCCTCTTATTACTGCTTTCATTGTGTCTCATAAGTTTTGGTATAATGTGTCCTTATTTTCATTAAATTCTAAAGTCTTTAATTTCTTTTTTATTTCTTCCATTTCCCAGGTATCATTGTGTAGAGCATTGTTCGGTTTCCATGTATATGTTTGTTTTCCATTGTTTTTGTTGGAATTTAAGACCAGCCTTAGTCTGTGATGATCTGATAAGGTGCATGGACTTATTTTAATCTTCTTGTATTTGTTGAGGCTTGTCTTATAGCCAATTATATGGTCAATTTTGGAGAAGATACCATGAGATGCTGAGAAGAAATTATATTTTTTGCTTTGGGATGAAATGTACTTTAAATATCTGTTAGATCCATTTGGTTCATAACTTCTGTGAATTTCACTGTGTCTTTATTTAGTCTCTGATTTCATGATCTGTCCATTGCTGAGAGTAGGGTGTTAAAGTCTTCCACTATTATTTTGTGGTGCACAATGTATTCTTTGAACTTTAGTAAAGTTCCTTTTCTGAAGGAGGGTACACTTGCATTTGGAACATTGATGTTTAGAAATGAAATTTCATCTTGGTAGATTTTTACTTTGACTAGTATAAAGTGTTCTTCCTTATCCCTTTTGATAACTTTTGGTTGAAAGTCAATTTTATTTGATATTAGAATGGTTACCCCAGTTTATTTCTTGGGACCATTTGCTTGGAAAATTGTATTCAACCTTTACTCTGAGGTAGTATCTACCTTTGTCACTGAAGTGCATTTCCTGTATGCAACAAAATGGTGAGTCCTGTTTATATATCCAGTCTGTTAGTATATATCTTTTTACTGGGGGATTAAGTCCATTGATGTTAAGAGACATTAAGGAAAAGTGATTGTTACTCCCTTTTTTGTTGTTGTTGTTGTTTGTTTGTTTGTTTGTTGATATAGGTGGCATTATGTTTAAGTGCCAATATTCTTTTGGATTTGTTGAAAGATTAATTTCTTCCTTTTCATAGGGTATAGTTTTGCTCCTTATGTTGGTGTTTTTTATCTTTTACCTTTTGTAGGGCTGGATTTGTAGAAAGATATTATGTAAATTTGGTTTTGTCATGGAATATTTTGTTTCCTCTGTCTATGGTAATTGAGAATTTTGCTGGACATAGTAGTTGGGGCTGGCATTTGTGTTCTCTTATGGACTGTATGACATCTACCCAGGTTCTTCTGGCTTTTATAGTTTCTGGTAAGAAGTCTGGTGTAATTCTAATAGGTCTGCCTTTACATGTTACTTGACATTTTTCCCTTATTGCTTATAATATTCTTTCTTTATTTAATGTATTTGGTGTTTTGATTATTATGTGATGGGAGGAATTTCTTTTATGGTCCAGTCTATTTGGAGTTCTGTAGGCTTCTTGTATGTTCATGGGCCTCTTTTTCTTTAGGCTAGGGAAGTTTTCTTCTATAATTTTGTTGAAAATATTTACTGGCCCTTTAAGTTGGGAGTCTTTACTCTCCTCTATACCTATTATCCTTAGGTTTGGTCTTCTCATTGTGTCCTGGATTTCCTGAATGTTTTGGGTTAGGAGCTTTTTGCTTTTTGCATTTTCTTTGACTGTTGTGTCAGTGTTTTCTATGGTGCCTTCTGCTCCTGAGATTCTCTTCTATCTCTTGTATTCTGTTGGTGATGCTTGCATCTATGACTCCTGAACTCTTTCCTAGATTTTCTACCTCCAGGATTATCTCCCTTTGTGACTTCTCTATTGTTTCTATTTCCATTTTTATATCCTGGATGGTTTTGTTTATTTCCTTCCCCTGTTTGACCGTGTTTTCCTGTAGTTCTTTAAGGGATTTTTGTGTTTCCTCTCTAAGTGCTTCTACTTCTTTACCTGTGTTGTCCTTTATTTCTTTAAGAGAGCTATTTATGTCATTCTTAACATCCTCTATCATCTTCATGAGAAGTGACTTTAGATCTGAATCTTGTTTTTCCGGTTTCATGGTGTATCCAGGACTTGCTATGGTGGGAGAATTGGGTTCTGACTACGCCAACTAACCTTTTTTCTTTTGCTTTTGTTCTTATGCTTGCCTCCAGCCATCTGATTATCTCTAGTGCAACCTGCCCTCTCTGTATCTGTCTGGAGCCTGTTCTTCCTGTAATCCTGGTATAGTCAGAACTCCTCAGAGTCCAGCTGTCTCTTTGATCCTGTGATTCAGGGATCCTGTGATCCTGAGATTCTGGATGTCAGACTTCCTGGGAGTCAAGCTGCCTCTGAGACTCTGAGATCCTGGTGTGACCAAGCTCCTGGGATCCTGGGATCCTAAGATCCTGGTCATGCTAGAGTGCCTGGGAGTGGAGCCTCCTCTAGGGCCTGGGCGACTGGCCACTGAGTCTGTGCCCAAAGTAGACCAGTGCAGACCAGAAAGAACCTTAACCACTGGTCAGGCAAGGTTCCTGTGTCCCTGGATCCTGTTTGTCCCAGTTGCTCCAGATGGTTTTGGAACAGATATTCTACTCACTGCTGATCCTAAGATCCTGGGCGTGCTGGAGCACCTGGGAGTAGAGCCTCCTCTGGGGAGAATAGTGATAGCTATCCACACATTTACTTGATTTTTACAAATCTTTTGATGTACTCTTTTTCTGTTTCAGATCAGTTAATTACTTTAATTTCGAATACTATATAATGTCTCAAATTTTATGCATGCTATAGTATTTTCAACATATATCCATGTACCATGTAAAAATCAAATCATAGTAATGCTTTTACCATTATAATTTCTTTGTCTAGAACCTTTTAGTTTCTTTCCTTGAATTTGACAGTATTTATGTTATATATTTCAAATACCCAGTAAATTTCTAAATGATAATTGAATGGGAAAGAAAATATTTGATCATAACAAATTAAAAAAAATTCTATCAATAGAGCTCTACAAAATGCCTTAGAAGGAAAACCACATCCAAGAAGACACAAAGAGTAAATAACAGTTTAACAAAAACAGTTAAACAACTGAGCTCTAAAAAACAAAGTACAGCACAGAATAACAAGAATTAATAAAAACTCTTTATTAACTCTTTATCTTATTTCCCATCCTCCATGGATCAAAAGATTAGATTAGCAAAATTGAACAAATAGAATTCATCTATGTGCTGCCTCCAAGAAACATCCCTTGCTAACAACAAAAGACACCACCAGAGAGTAAAAGGATGGTAAATGGTATTAAAAAAGCAGAACTAAGAAGCAAGCAAATGTAGTTATTTTTCTATTTGACTAAAGTTATTTCAAATGAAAACTAACCAGAAGAGATAGAAAAGAAAGCCACATATATTCATTAAAAGAACCCCCAAATATAATTCTAAACATTTACACACTAAACATAAGGGAATATAATTCTATAAAAGGGAATATAATTCTATAAAAGAAATATTACATCTAAGATCATTCATTAACCCTAAAACAGTAGTCCTCAATGACCTCATTACCCTCCTCTCATCAATAGATAGATTACCTGACAAAAACTAAATACAATACATCTGGAGGTAATATCATAATTAAAATAGACCTAACAGGTATATATGAAATATTTTACCCCAAAATTAAGGAAGACCCTTAACTCTTATATATGTAATGGCTGTTCAGAATCTTCTGTGAAAAATGTCTCCAAATGTATACATTCTGTCTAGCTCAAATTTGTATATACATTCTCTCACTTCCTCCTTCTCCATTTCTTCCCCTTTACAGCCTTACTCATTTCTCCAGTTCTATGAATCCAATGCCTGTGATTCTACATGTAGTCAGATGGTGTGGCATCTATTTTCTGTGTCTGGATTATTTCAGGTAGCACATTTTCTAGAATAATCTACAATGACACAGCAGATATAACACAATTTCTTTATGGTTGTGTAACATTCTCTTATTAATCTATATCTTGTTTCCTTCATCTATTCATCTATTCATTGAGGGGTGTTTGCATTGATTTTATAACTTGGTTGTTGCCAATCATGTTGTAAGGAATACCAGAGTTTGGATAGGAATTCCCTTTAGATGTATATGTGGAAGAGAGATTGCTGGATAATGGATTTTATTTGAAATGTGCTTGAGAGTCTTTAAACTATTTTCCATAAAGTGTGAGCAAATTCTTGCTAATAACAGCTGGAGCTCACTTCCTCGGTATGCTCATTAGCACCATGATCTTTGTGATAAGAAGCACTGACATAATGTTAGGGATTCAGGGCTCTGATTTTACAGATCATTTTATATATAGTTTTAAATATATTATTAGATAATTCTTCACTTTATAATCAAATGCTACATATTAATCCTGGCATACACGAACAATAGTCGTATTGCTGGATTCAACTTAATATTTTGTTCAAATGGTAGTCTAAAAATTTGATGTTAGAACTAGATTTCCTTTGTTTTAGTATCAGAAATCTATAAGCTGTAAGTATATCTTCTTCAATATTAAGATATACAATTTACACTGTTGCCACTGTTGTATTATCTCACTCTTATTGATATATTTGACAATTCTTAATTGAATGTAGATGTTCTTTTACTCCATTTAATTACCTTAAAGATACTATGATATGTGTTTTAAAATATCAGCATAGTGACAGATAGGCTTCTTTCCTTTGAATTCTGTCAATCATTTTCAAACTACCTTCTTTAAGAGATTTTTGATATTTTATATATATTCATTTGAATTTATTTATCTACAAGAATATCAACTTGTAAATCTTTATTGTGGTTTTATTTTTTTCCTTAAAATGAATTTCCACCAATAGTTCCATCAGAATTTTATTCAGTTACACTTATTTTTAACATTTTCATCTCTTCCTCATTAAGGGAACACACTTACAGAGAACATTAATTTTTTTAAAAGAAGTGTCAAACTCTGTATTTCTTAGGTAGCAGCTGTTTCTAGAAAATTGGAAAATTTGAGAGTACTCCTGATATAGTATAATCAATTTAGTATTTAGGAAAATCTGGGCTTTGTTCTGCACATTAAATTCAAGCATTGCACAGAGCTGTGGTTCTTAGGCTCACCACAGACTTAGTGCCATCTGGGGGGCTTTAGAGTTTCTAATGCCTGGGCCATACCCTACACAAATTGGAGCCTGAGGGTTGGAGGCTCATGCATCTGTTTATTTAAAGCTCCCTAGGTGCTTCTTTTGTGCAGTCAATGGAGAGATCCAGAGCCAGAGGCACAGGTTGGGGGTGGGAGGGAAAAGTGCAACACTAGATTAAAAGAAAAGAAGGGGTGTGAAAGTGTTTGTGTGTGAGGAGGGTCTTTCATTGACTGGTTTTAAACTTTGATCTAACACTGAGGGATATTTTTTGATTCATTGAGAACTAATTTTTTTCTTTGCATTTTTTAAAAAAGGTATACAGAGTGTATGCATTGAAAACATTCCATATGCAGACACAATGAGGGGAGTTGCATTTAATGGTGCCTAAACTCATTCTAGTTGTAAAATTCTCTCAGTTCTGTAGCTACAATTTGTAAATTGGGAGATAATTAGCAACACACAATGGATAGGTGGTAATTGCCTATGGAGGCTTAATGTGTGAATGAGTACTAAGAAAACTTGCTGACTATAGTTGTTCAGAAACTGAAAGTATAGACTGTGCACACCGACATTCTTAGACCTTTGGAAACTGAATAAGAAGCTTTAGATGTTTGAAGGCAGCCTGAGCTACATAACAAGACAGTCTTAATCAAGAAAGTAAAATGAAGGAAAAGAAGATGGAAATGAGGAAGGAAGGAAGGAAGGGAGGGAGGAAAGAAGAGAAAAGAAAGACAAGGCAAATGAAGGAAGCAATGGAGGAATGAAAAAATAAAATAAAAGAAATTAGGCAATATTTAATAATTATATTTGAATGAAAATACTCATCAAAATTTATTTCTAGCAATACAATTAGATAATTTAATATACTTTTTTCAGTATATACTTAACTGAATTTGAGGAAAAGTAAAGGAAGGAAAAACAGATGATAGAGCTACAGAAAAAATATAGCCATAATTTTATTTGTTCACAGAAATACAAGAATTGGAACAGTGCTTTCCCATCTTTAAATACCAAACATTCCAAACCTTCAAATGTTCTGAACTTGAAGTTTTCTTAAGTAGGACCAGATATTCTGCAGCTCAGGTAGTGTCTTTGCGCTGAAATGCTGTTGTGAGTAGGATCCATGCTTAAAGCAGTAATTTTAAAGAATGAAGCAGACCTAGCATTTTGCTGACTCTAGCCTGATCAAGCAAAACTTCCTTAATTTTTATGCTGTTCATCATGAATGTAAAAAAAAACATTAGTACATGTGATAAACATGAAGGATGAACATGTGGAGAGATTGTAAGGGAAGAGCTCTAGAGTGAATCTTTAAATGCAAGGCTATCAGAAGAAGAGATTGGTTTATCTCTTTAAAGGCTAGTAGAACATAGAAACTCAGGAAGTGTAGGAGTCAGCAGAGCTCTAATCTTCCGAGCTGATTTTAGTCATAAACATAAAACTCCACATGCTTCGCACTTGTGTCTTTCATCTATTTGTGTGAAACTAATACGTCACAAAGGAGTGTTAGCAGGAACAGGGCTATGGAGGCAACACCAGATTCTATCTGGAAATGGCATGAGAAATAATTGAATAAAACAAAAGGGAACTGGCGTTCCGAAATGAATGTTAAAGATAAGATACAGAATCAAAATCCACTCTTTCCTATTTCATGGATTCTAAAAACCTGAAGAGACATGTCATAGAAATACTGTTCATATTAGGGCAGTGAGAAAGAGATGGCTCAAAAATGAGAAAAGAGGATTTATAGAGGAGGGCACTGGAAGCATTAAGGAGCATGCAGAGTGCTTCACTGCTGCAGAGAAGTGATAAATATACATGCCCTTTCCCCATAGAATGATGTGGAAATTAGTGTGAACATATGTATAAAGTACAAAAGAGTGTGGAATCTAAAGATCTCTGTTGATAAACTTCTGCTGTGTCTGCTATAAGCAGAATTTTACGGTTGGGTAAATTATGCAACACTGATCCACTTATTTAGCTCTGCACTTACATCTGCTAGGAAAGCAGTTGATTGTGTGGCAAATGGACTGGTGACTACGGTTAATACTTACCAACAACTTAATTATGAGAGTAGTAAGGATTGCATGTGAAGGCATGGAACATCTATGGCAGACAAAAGACATATGGTCAGAGCAAAATAGGTGGGTTGAATTAAAATGAATAGACTTTGAAGTTTTTGATGAATGTGAAGAGGAAAATAAAATGTTGTATATATCTGGGCGTAAGAATTTAATTGAAATAGTAGGATACTAGCCCAACAAATCAAATCAATTTAATATAGTACAATGTCCTAAGTTGTAGATGAGTAACTATTCGTCAAGAATTGCCTCTTCATTAGATATTTGAGGCTAGAGTATAAGAAAGCTGATTTCTCTTTTGTTGCTAATCATTCAGACACTAGTTGCAGTGGCACTGATTCAAATGGCAGGTGCATAGTTAGATATATCAAAATCCTATCACACTGGTAATGGTGTTCCTAGCTAGTAAGAGATAGAAAGCTGAATGAAGGTTTGATTCCAAACCACATATTAGTCACTTGCCTTCTTGTGACAAAATACTCAACAAAAACAATGTAAAGGAAGAAGGATTTTGTCTTGGCATTGTTCTCTGTTGATATGATTCAATGCAGTTATAAACAGACTTAAAATATCAAAGGTTTAAACAATTTCAAGTCACAACAGCACAGGCGATATTCCAATAGGAGCTTGAAGAAGCTGGTCACATCAAAATCACTCTGGCTGGGTCTTCCCATAATTAATATAATCAAGGTATTTCTCCACAGTCATATCCACACCTAATTGAGACAATCCCAATTAAGCCTCTTTTTCAATATGTTTCTAGATTGTGACAAGTCAATTATTAAGCTGGGATACCAGGATTCCAGAATCACAGGATCACAGAGACAG
>JADRCD010164526.1:0-13143 GCA_019843815.1 Montemys delectorum | reverse complement strand
AGCCTTAGGTTGGAAGATAAGGGATGGATGGGAGAGGTCAGCTCTGAGTAAGAGGCTGGGGGGACAGATGGAGCATGGTCTGTCTGTCTTGGTTAGAGGGATAGCTGGAGCAGTGTCATTTCAGAGGTACAGGATGAGAGGAAGTCTGGGGTAGAGTCAGCCTAGGGTTAGGGGAAGAGGGGACATATGGGCTAGGGTTGCCCTGGGTTGATAGCATTTGCAGATATGATACATATATGATATGTATAAGAACAGATATGATCCTATATGATACTTATATGAACTATCCTATTTTGATTGCTGGTTTTCTGTTTTAAATTCTTCACAATAGAAAGTTTAACTAAGTAAACAGAAACAACAGCCATAAAAAGTCATAGACCAGCCCATGATACCAAGATGCCAGGTCTCACATATCTAAGAAACTGGAGAATAGTATGGAGCAGATCCTGGTGGGTAGAAAAGAGTAGCAAACCTTTTGTTAGTTCCAGGAAGAAACAAACAAACAACAAAACAAAACAAAACGAAGGGAAACTCAAGGACTAGGTGAAGGTACTCTACTGCCTCTCTGGGTAGAACCATGGGAAGGATGGGAAGGGGTAAGATCAATACACATATGGCAGATTCGCAGGAGAAGGGTGTTGTAAGAGATCACATCTCCAACAGAAAGATCCAGAGGGAAATCACTTCCTGTTTGTGATCTTAATTAAGAGAGTTTATGTTTGGAAGTTTTCCGTTTTCTTTCACTACAGTGACTGGACTGTGAAGGCATCTCTTTGCTCACTCATTCACTCATTGATTCATCCATCAAGGCATTCATTTATTCATCCATCTAGGCCTTCATTTGCTGCTTTCATCCATCTACCTATCCATCCATCCATCCATCCATCCATCCATCCATCCATCCATCCATCCATTCATCCATCCATCCATTGATCCATCCACCCATCCACCCTTCCATCCATCTATCTGCCCATCTACCTGCCAATCTGTTCACTCATCCATCCATCCATCCATCCATCCATCCATCCATCCATTCATCCATCCATCTATCCATCCCCTGGTTCCCCCATTCATACATTTGCTAATTCATTCAGGTAACTTCTCATTCAAGAAGCAGAAAGGAATTGCTAAAGCAGTGTCTGGCAAATAGGTGGTGCTCAATAAACATTTCCTGAGTAAATGAATGGAATAAAGGAGACACTATAAAGGAGTACCTTTAATTATAGAACTTTTAATATTGCATCAATATTCAATCTGCTCCATTTAGAAGCCGCCAGAGTCTCTGCTACAAATTCTATCTTGAAGGCCATAATGACTTGGCCAGGAAAACACTATTGCTGAAATTTCACATAGACAGCCACAGCTTGAAATTTGTTCTAAATGACAGAGTTTGAAACCCCTAAATCAAGTTTTCTATCTTTGAGTGACAAGGATGTCAAAAAGATGGAAATTAATCTTTCAAAATATGGTTTTTGCTTGTTGAACTGAAAACCTTTTAATTTTTTTTTCCTGGGTGGAGAAGCTCTCTCAACAGGAGGAATCTGTGATGTCTACTTAATTGCTTTAGTAATTTTAATGGCAGTTCATTTTAAAAGATGTCGCAAACATTTGTTATAACTAATTGACGAGACTATTAGCTGACTATATTTTCTTACACAATGCACATTACTGCTTTGTGTTCATCAGTGGCTTTATAAGGTTCAAATTAATCTGTTTAGTAAGGACATACTTAGTACATGCTATTCTGTGCTACTAAAAAATGAGAAGGCATTGATTATAATCAAAGAATTAATGTGCTCATAGAAGGGAGAAACAATATAATTTTGGCTTCTTTATGAACAAATCAACTGCTTTAAAAAATGAACAGGGAAGCCATTATAAGTTATGTGCAGGCTCTTGGCATGCATCATGCCACCCACCACATTCTTCTTGCCAAACTGAATCCTTACAGGATGGCCAACAACAGTAATTATTCACCCTAGTCTTTCTTCTTCAGACAGGTGAAGGTAATTCTAACTAGAGAAAAGAGACCCCAAGGAAGTAATGTTTGTGCCACCCCAGTACCCCAGACAAGCCCAGTCTTCAGAAGACACTGTCCCTTAAAAAACAAGGTTCTACTTTGAGAATGCTTTAATGGTTATATAAACAGGAATAACAGCATGACTTTCTTTTAAAACAGGGAACAAACCAGTGGTGATCATTGTAATTACTGTAACTAAATAATGTAAATCCATACTTAATTCATCTTCCCTTAGTTTTAACTTTGTTCCCTTTTCATACAAATAGAGGCCTATATGGGATTGGGACATGGCTTAGTGGATAAAGTGATTGTCCTACAAGCATGAGGATCAGAGTTCATAGCCCCAGAACCCACAAAAAAGCATGGCAGGCATGGTAGCCTGCTACCCACCTCCCCCCAAGTTGAATTAACTTCTACCCCTCAAGAGAAACAGCATGGTGAAAAATGCCACTAACCCACCCTGCTTCCAGTTACGATGGAGATATGGACTACATTTTCCTTCACCATTCTCAGCATCTCCCCAAGATTGTTTTTCCACTCTGTGCTCACTCAGACATGCCCGCAGATATCTAGTTTGATAGTCCATGGTCCTACATCTTCTTTCCAACCTCACAGAAGTAAGGAACATAAAAAAAAAAAAGAATAAAAATGCCCTATACTCACTATCCTAGGTATCAACTCTGACCTGGCTAGTAAGCTGTGCCATTCCTCTCGGAATTCAGCCACTGGTTTGCTGTTGCTTTCCCCATCTGTTACAGTGGAACAATGCAGAGGGAAGGTTATCCCCAGAAGATACCAGAATTGGCCTCTGGGCAAATCATGGCAAGCATGCATGAATAGATTTCTGTGTGTGCTTTTGAGTGCTTTGTAAGTAACCACATATCCTGAGGTCCCCGCTTGGGGGTTTAGTTTACTCCCCTATGTTAATTTCAGAATCCATGGCCTCCAAATGAAAGCCCTCGCTGTCCACCATGATCCTTGAACTTAGATATGTTTTCTTATCTATTCAATCATTATTTTTTGCCCTGAGATTCTCAGTAATATTTATAATTAGTTGGAATATTTACTTTACTTATAATTTGTGACTTTCTCGTTCCCTTTCTGGTGTTGCAAACAACTCGATTTATAAAGTGGAAGAGAATCAGAGTAGGTACCTGTGATATGTGACAAGGCGTGTAGGAAAATGTTTAATATTGTTCGTCATTAGGAAATGCAAATTAACACCACAAGAAAGAGTTCAAGAAGCCTGCACCTCAAAAAATTAAAATAAAAAGATGCACTTGCATGGCCAAGCAGCCCTGGATTCAACTTTTAGCACCCCAAGCAAATGAACAATAAAACCACAAGATGACAGCACTGCCCAGAATCTGTGATTGCTAAGCCAAAGAACATGGGGATTTCCCCAAGTATTTCCCCAAAAGAATTGCAAACATTTGTTCACAAACTACTCAGAGTCGAGGACTTACAGTGGTTGTGCTGAGGAGGCAAAAAGTGGCAAAATAATTCAACTGGTAAATGGGAAACACACCCTGATCCAATTCGAGAAAGAAACATTACTTATCAATTGAAAAATAAATGAGCTATTGACACATGAAACAGCATGTCTGAATCTTTAGAAATATGTAAAGTGAAAGAAACTAGTCTTTTAAAAAAGTATGACTATGCATTGATGAAATTATGGAAAATACAAAAATATAATGACTAAACAGAGATCCTTCCAGGACTGAAGTTCATGGGAGGACATTATGGGGACTTCGTGGGATAAGGGACTTTAAGGAGTGATGAACCAGTATACAGGCTATGGTAATAGTCATAAATTTTAATATGTATATTTGTCAGAGCTCAAACTTTAACCAACAAATTTGTAGTTTTGTGCTTTAAAGAACTGATAGATTCTCTCCCCCCCCCCAGATGCTAAGAATTATGATATGTGTCTTATCTCTGTTAGGCCTTACTTGGAAAAATTTTATGTCTAAATTTAGTGCTCAATCATAGTAACAAAGAATGCCTTGGATCAGCAGTGAGTGCACTTTATATAGGTGCAGATGAAACTCTCCATTTGATCTTTTCTAAACTTACCTTTTGCATATCTTTCATTAGGATACTTAACATTTTGTGAACTGTCAGAACATAAAGTTATAAGGAGACAGGAGCCTAACTGAGATAACCAATTAAAAGAACAGAACAAAATCAAAGCGTGTGCTCTTGGGTTAGTTTTATTTATGTTTAAACTGCCTGGGTGTTGCATGCCTTTTCCTGGGGGAGATCTGAGCAAACATCTATCCATCTCAGAAAAGTCATTAACAAACCAAAGGAATAGTTCTGCTCAAATGTAGCTTAGTGAACTGGTGAGATTATTGACATTGTTTACAGGTACATGGATCACTGAACAGCCTACCACAGCATAGTGATGGCTCAAGACACTGACATCCTTGGTGTTCCTGGACCATTTGCAGTCAACTCCACTGGTCAGAAAGTCTCCTCTTACTACCAATTGTTCCTACTTCTACAACCTAGGGAAGGGGCCTTGTACTGGCTAGTTTTGTGTGTCAACTTGACACAGGCTGGAGTTATCACAGAGAAGTGAGCTTCAGTTGGGGAAATGCCTCCATGAGATCCAGCTGTGGGGCATTTTCTCAATTAGTGATCAAAGGGGTAGTGCCATCCCTGGGCTGGAAGTCTTGGGTTCTATAAGAGAGCAGGCTGAGCAAGCCAGGAGAAGCAGGTTAGTAAGAAACATCCCTCCATGGCCTCTGCATCAGCTCCTGCTTCCTGACCTGCTTGAGTTCCAGTCCTGACTTCCTTTAATGTTCAACAGCCATGTGGAAGTAAGCTGAATAAACCCTTTCCTCCCCAACTTGCTTCATGGTCATGATGTTTGTGCAGGAATAGAAACCCTGACTAAGACAGGCCTTGTGACTCTTCTAAGTTTCAAGAACATGAGATTTGTGAAGTTTTGTTTACCTTCTGAGCTTTGTAATTGTTATGTACTTCCTGAGAACTATCAAGCCTTCCTCTTCTTTCCAGGGGAGTGTGATTCCAATAGATAGCAATATCTGTACAACATTGAATTTGTGGCTGATTGTTTGGGGTTTCCACTGCCAGACAGGTCCAAGGTCAAGTGAGCCCCCTATTAAGACAAGGCTACACCCAGATAGGTAGATTTTTCAGGAATCCATTTTCCAGCAGCTACTTGTTTATCAAAGAAAGCAGTTTAACTGTGAATAATCCTGAAATTATAGCTGAATACAGAACATCTCCATGACAATGCTTCATGGGGTAGGCATTTAAAATGTGCTAGTGAACTGGGTGGTGGGTGGAGACCATCTTCTGTCTCCCACTGGGTTCTTGTCTGCCTTCCCCTCCAAGAATGGAGTGGGAAGACAGGAAAAGGAAAATAAAAGTAACTTTATTTGCCACGCAGGAAGAAAGTACTCCAAAACCTTCCTGGCAAGAGAGTGCCAGCAGAGAGCTCTTTCAGCTCGAATCCAAAGTTGACTTTGGGGTGACTAGTTGAGAGATTGAACAGCCCTATGCTCTCAGGAGCTTCGAGGTGCTGAATGAGAGACTGATTATAGCTTGAAAACACTCAGAAGGCTCCAGTGAACCAGTGGAGAGAAGCACTATGCACAGAATATTTGTAGGTTACTGTCAGGAATGAAAGGAGCAGGTCACCCGTCTATGGCAGGTCTTGAAGATTAGGGTCTCAGACTGAAGCCAAAGTCCCTCTGTGTGCAGCTGCAGCTGCTGATGGAGTCCTGGAGGCTGTCTCAGAGGAGCTCTCTACCCTAGCAGAACACTCTGGTGTAGGAGAGCCATCCTTGTCTCCAAGGAACTCTGCCTCGGGCTCAGGGATCCTACAAGTCTGTCTTTTGGTATTTTTGTGGCTGCAGCCGAGTCCTGAAGTCCTTGTTTCTTCCTCCATCTTGGACTTTGAGAGAAAGTATGGAAGGTGGAAGATGGCCAAAAGGAATAAAGACCAGGTGGACTCTGATGGTTGGATCTCTAACCACTTCCAGCCAATCAGGAAAGAGCTGTCAAACGTTCACATCTTCTCTTTTCTAAGGCTGGTTTTGCAGACCATGGTCTGTTGCTTTCTGGCCTATCAGTCCTAACTCTAGCTCTCACAAGCTAGAGTCCTCTTGAAGCCAAGTTTCTGTTTTTCCTTTGGCTCCCTTGTTTTTAGAGATGTGGGATTCTCACTTTTCAATGAAATCTGCATTTGGGTGGGATGCTCTACACCACCAGCTCTTTTTATTCCCTCTCCCTAGGGTATATTTTTTATAGGCTTCAATGATATTTCTTTCACTGCAAATATATAGCTCCCCTCCCGCCCATTCAGAAAGAGGCTCCAGTGCAAGGCTTCTTATGAGGCCTTCTCCATGCAGGGGCTAGAATCGTCTCTGCTTCCATTGAGGAAGATCTTATACTTACCTCAGGCCCCCAGTTGCATAGCTACTTCCTCTTTAGGAAGCTGATAGAAGTAGCTACAGGGATAATTATGAATGATGTTAATTTCCACTGTGGATAGAAAAACAGAACATAATCACAAGCAGAAAAAGTTAATGCCACAATGATGCAGGAGATATAGAAGATCTCCAGTCAGGTAATTGTTCCATCATGCTGCAAGGAGAGTAACCATTTAGCCAGAAGGATAAAGGCGTACCATCTGCTTAGGTCACCTAATGTTCCTTCTCTGTCTTGAAAGTTCTCTTTTTCCATCCAGCTTGTGCCTGTCTGGTACAGTGTGGAATGATAACATAGCATCCTATAATTAGATTCCTCATTATGGCTTTTGGACTACCCCCTTTTCCTGTTTCAGTTGTGCAAAGCTTTACTACAGACATCATCAAATGACTTTGGTCGACAGCTGGCTTTAGCTGCTACTATCTATAGAAGAGAAGCCACTTTTTTCTCTGTTACCTGGTTCTACCACATTCCAGCTTCCTCAGTGAAGGCTTTTCTTTTCCACTTTCCATGCTAACCCTCTGTGCTAATAGAGGTTAGTTGGGCTGGGTAAAATATCCAGTTTGCATTGGGGTCCATTTCAAGTATCAGTTTCTGCTTTCAGTCTTTATAACAGCATGTGAATGTTACAATATTATACTCCCACATCAGCAGTTGGTTGGATTTCTTGTTGATTCACTTCCTCCCTATTGTCTGTCCTAGAGACAAGCTGGGAGCAGCCCTCAACAGGATGGAAACAATTGTACAGGCCTCTTGGAGTTGAACCAGAAAGGGAAGGAAGGCAAAAGGTGATCTAGAGGTCAGGCCACTCCAGTACTAATGTCTATCCAGGCCCAAGTTTATCACTGAGACATGATGGCCTAGGCTGAGTGAGACATGTATCTTTGTCTTCTAAGCAAGATAGTACCTAAGGAGGAAGCAAGACACATTCTTCCAGGTTCTGTGACAACCACATGTAGTGTTCTTTGCCCCAAGAATATGGCTGTTGAATTTCAGTACACATAAGAATCACTTGCGTGCTTTATTTTACTGCAGAGGACCTTATATTACCCTAATGGATTTCAGAGTTTTCAAGCGAAGACAGAAAATCTGAATTTTTATTTGTGTCTATTTTTATATTCATTAATAAATCATCAGTACTCATGGAGTGAAAACCAGGCTAAAATATCCAACAAACCTAACAAGCCTAAATGAGCAAAGACCATATGACAAGTTTCAAATAGTATGAGGTAATATTGACATCTTAAATGTTAGTTAAAAAGAAGAGCAAAAAGAATACTGGAACGGGCTCCATACAGACCTCCTGGGAGTGAGGTTCAGGACTGTGCCCTTGTGTAAGCGTTGCCAGTCACTTTTAGGTAGGTTGGCATCTTAGGACCACAGAGAAAGAGAGCTGGTACCTGCCCAATATCACCCTCATCTACTAGAGCTATCCAGAAAAAGTAAGGTTATTAGTAAAGAACCTGATATGAAATTTTCTAGTGAAATTTGATAGCAAACAGCCATGACCACCTCTTTTCCCAAAATCCACAGCAAACAATCATGCCTGTGTAAGGTAAGAGATTCCCGAGACTAAATTGAGTCTGAGACTTGGCCTGTGGGGTTTCTCCCTGTTGTTTTAAATAGCATGAATTATGTCTCTTATAGTAACTCCAACAGTTGCTCTGATGGTGAGAACACAGAGCCAAGAATGCGCTGTTTCCTTTCTCCACTTCGATATCTTAATGGAATGAATGCAATATTATTCATCAACTGCAAGCTTGATGGAATATATCATATAAATCATCTCAAAAGTTATTTGCCACCTGCCTGCCTGCTCCGAAATGCATGCAGGCTTAATTAATCTAATTAGTCAATGCATAGATCAGGAGCACATTTACAGCTTCTCTGGCATCATAAATAAACTAGTTTTGTTTTCATAGGCTAAACAATTCATTTTGAGGATGGATATGAGGAAGGTACCAGGAGGGCTGACCTCTATTACAGTAAAACATGGAGTAACGATGGTCGGGTTTTCCTTTTGTTCTGGGTGCCCTCCATTAACCTTCTATTAAAAAACTTCTCTGTGGAGGAGGCAAGAGGGGCTGAGGTGGCACTTGGCAGAAATGTCATGCCCTCCCACCTGGAAAGGCTTACCTGCCATTTCCCCAAAAATGAACATACCCAGTTTAAACCTTCTGATCGAAAGACACATGGATTCTAACGCATAAGCATACACATGGACCATTGATGCTGTAAGGTCAAGAGCCCACACAGCTGGCTAATGACAATTTCAAATAGCAGAAGAAGGAGCTCAAGGGAGAAAGTGAGGCATGGGGCACAGTTACCATGCAGTTGTGTGAATATGTACTTGTTTCTTTGATAGCCAACGCTGCCTGGAGTAGCTACAGTGGCAGTGTGGTCCAAGTGTGGAACACACAGGCCCATAATAGTGGAGTCATGTAACCTATTGGTCCTGAAACATAAACTAAGGGTGTAGCCACAGGCTTAAGTGCACAGTTAAATAAATACTGTGGGTCTCCCTGCTCTTGTGGATAGTTAGCTAGTACAATTTATAAGGGGAGTAGATATAGCTAATGTAGGGGTTAGGGTTTTCAAAAGACCTGTGAGTATGTATGGTGAAAAAAGACACACCAGGACCAGCTATGGCAGGCAGATCAACTTTACTTAGACTCGAGGCTTATGATGTTTTGGGGGACTGGGGGTAGGCACATCCAGGATAAGCAAAGGCCATTGGCTGGGAGTTTGGGGTACCTGGAATGGCTTATTAACATGAGAAAGCATTTTTTCAGGAATCTCAGGTGCTGGCTGAACAGGTATTGTCACAAGAAAGGAAACTGAATCTATAAACTAATTGAGGCTACCTAACATTCCTCAGGTAGAGGCGAGTATGGGAGATAGAATTCCAGACTGTCAGAGAAAGAGATGCCCTGATAATGGTAGGGAGGTCTCCCGCATTGTGCTGAACCTATAGCCTATCCAGTCATGGTAGACTTTGATCTCAACAGAATTTTCCCTCAAAATACCCTATCTTCCACTGTGTCTCTCAGATGATGTACACAAACATGTTGTTGCTCTTCAGTATTTTGTGGAAACTGCAGGCTTGTTTTAAGGGACAAATAAGTTATTCCAAGCACATAGCATATCTGTATTAGTCAGGGTTCTCTAAAGAACTGTAACTAAGAAAATATATAACAAAAATGGGGCCAAGGTAGTCTAACATAACCACCATGATCTGATGGAAAGGCGAAGAATCTGATAGTTGTTCAGTCCACAGGATTGCATGTCTCAGCAGTCCCAGTCTGGCCCTGGAGTCCTGGAGAATTCAGAGAGAGCCAATAGTCTTCAGTTTATGTTGGAATCCTAAAGGGTTGGCAGCAATAGGACAGATAGACTTGCCAGCAAGCGTGAATGCAATAAAGCCAAAAGCAAAGTTTCCCTCACCCATGTCCTTTTACATAAACCAACAAGAGAAGGTGTAGACTAGGTTTAGGATCAGTTTAGTAATCTGATTAAGAATATCCCTCACAAGAATGCCCAGCAGCTTGGGTTTTAGTTAACTCCACATGTAATCAAGTTGACAACCAAGATTAGCCAGCACATGACTCATTCCTAAAATCTTTGAGTAGCTCAGGACAAGAGTGGGAATGGAGTGCCTTATCCCCAGCCCAGTGGTTCTTTAGCTTCTTCCTGTCATGCTTCATTACCACACACACCTTTACTTTGGGGCCTTTCACCTCCAGGGAGAGGAACCTCAGAATGAGATTGATGCTGGACCTGGAACTTAGCATTGGCTCACTGGGAAAGAGATGTCTTTGGGGTATGGCTCTCACTTCAACATAGTTTGAGACAGGCTCCTTTATTTTCTCTGTATGTGCCAAGCTAGCTAACCTGAGACCTTCTGGCAGTTCTCTATCCCCATCTCCCATCTCACCATAGGAGCACTGAGATTACAGACAAATGCTACCACACCCAGCTTTAAGCATGTTCTGGAGATTCACACTTGGGTTCTCATGATGGCAAGGAGACATCTTTATCTATGGAGTCATTTCCCCAGACCTCATTTAATGTTTTTAACTGATGCCTTTTATTTTCCTCTTGGGTGGTATGATGGTTAATATTAATTGTCTACTTGACAGGATCTAGAAATTACCCATGGGGAATTATGTATATTAGTTTAGTGGCTAACTGTTAGCCCCTGGTCATCCTGGTGAGGAATTTTCTTATTAGGCTAATTGATGTAGAAGGCCCTCCTTAAATATATGAAGACCTTCTGGTATCAACCTTGATATAAGGAGAACCAAAGCAAAAATATTTGCTTTTCTTCCTGTGTCTTCCCATCTTGCTAGTGAGTTTTACCTACTCTGTTGCTGTTGTTGTTACTGTTGTTGTTGTTATTGTTGCTGCTGCTGCTGCTGCTGTACTAGTTTTGCAGATATCAAAGTCAAGATTGTTTGGCATTTTCACTTGGACTGAAAACCAATGGTTCTTTGGGGATCCTCTAGGCCTTTAGTTCCAGATTGGGATTGTTAAGACAGCCTCATGGACTGAAAAGGTGTCAGATCTCAGTTTATCCAATGTGAATGAAGAAAAAAAAAACATTGTTAGAATACCAAGACCACATCATTTAAGCCGATCATATATATTGGCTTAAATATATATATATATGAAATTATACACACACACACACACACACACACACACATATAATTACACACACATACGTATATCTGTGTATGTAATTTCTCTTAGTCAGCCTTCTGGAGAGCCCTGACTAATAGAGGTGGTATGCCAGCTCAGATCATACTTTACTCCTGGATTGAAGGTGGGATTATTACAAACACTTTCAGTCAGATAGATGGTAGGGGCAGACCTCCAACAACAAAGAATTTCCTTCCTACTTTACCTCTCTCTCTATACTAGCTAACTTGAAATTTACATGTGTTTAGAAAACAAAAGTACAAATAAAATATTGTCTCAAAGCAACAGAAGAATACATCTTGAGAAGGGAACTTTAATATGTGCAAGCTCAAACAATAACCAGGATACAGTATAGATTGCATCCCACAAATCAAACTGTATCACAAATGGTATATGATGAGTTTATGAGGTTGGGCGGTAAAGGAGATGCCCTTAAATGGTGTGAGAAGGCAGTGTTTGCACTGGGAATTATTAGGATTGACATTGGGTTCTAGCTGGTCATTTTGCTTCTGAGAATATGGGTTAAATTCTGAAAGTGCATGATTTGTACATTGGTATTAGATGTGTAAGTAAATGGATGATGGATGAAAGCCAGATTTCTTGCTATTGGAGTGGGAAAGGAAGATAAACAAGGAGGGAGGGTCAGGAGGACCATGCTTTACTGGATTAGTCTGAGACATAAGTATGAACTTATGTTTAAGTTCATATAAGCATAATATGATATAGATCATAGGCATATAAGTATGTATATGCCTATCTACATAGATCTATGTAGATATAGACCTATGTAGATAGGCATATACATACTTATCTCTCATTGTGTGGTTGCACAGTTGTGTATCACACTATACAATTATATAGTACTTCATCTGTTAACTAATGACACCCTATAGCTAAAAGTGCATTCAACAAGAAGATTTTGATTTTAAAAAACTTTTCTCCAAGTAATTAGAATCAAAGCTTTTTGGAGAAATGCATGATTCTGGGAATTTGGGATGAATAATATAAGCCTTGGTTGTGTTACAGTAACAGACAGCCAAAAAAAATGGCTCAAAATCTTAAAGTGGGACACATGAAAGGGATATAGGGGTTACCTTAAAGATCTCTAGATGGCCAAAACTAAAATTTGAACAACCAGAATAATGGCAATAATAATAACCATAATATATTGAGTTATAACCCATAGTATAATATGTATATGTGTAAGTATATGTATATATGAGTCAAACTATAATCTAATATGTAAAATAAATATGCATGTATTCATGGCAGTATAAATAAATAATTGAACAAATCAGAAAAGAAGGACAAATTTTCCTTATAAACTCAAAATCCTATACCTAGAATCTCCCTTTTCAAGAGGTACAGTTTATCCATAGTTCTGCAACTAAACAGACTGGTTGCAGACCAGAGGAGAATACAGGGAAATGGTCCATTAGTTCAAACTGGATATCCTATATGGAACTAAAGGAAGATATTGATAAACAATCCAGATAAATCTGGAGTTCAGAAAAAAAGGAATAAACCAGATTTGTTATGCTGGACAAAGACACCTTGGTTATGTAAACTAGATTGTATAGAAAGTCTGTATTCTTTTTGCAGCTCTCCTGCAAATGTTCAACTTTTCAAAAATAAAGTAATAGTTGTTGTAGTTGTCTGTGACCCTCCTACAACTGAGGGCTGATTCTTCAGACCCCGCCTTGCCACAGATAACCACGCCTCTCTGCCCACCTCCTTCTAATTGCCATGCCTCTCTCCAAGTTCTAGTTATGCTGGAAGTCCCCCCTCCAGAGACTAAAGAAGAAGTTGCTGATTGGGCCAAGTTGTTGAAGAACTTGGGGGAGGGGTTTTGCTTTACCTATTCTACCTGTTTGCTTGTAACAAAAGAGAATTCAATTGTAACAAAGAGAATGATAACACACCATGTGTTGGTCTAATTTTTATGAACCCTTCTC